>JAAGKR010000905.1:0-154499 GCA_011419295.1 Clarias macrocephalus
GTTCTAGAGACGTGTCTGCTGCTAGAACTCTGTGTGGCATTGACCTGCTCTCTGATCTGAGCTGCTGTTAACCTGCGATTTCTGAGGCTGGTGACTCGGATGAACTTATCCTCCGCAGCAGAGGTGACTCTTGGTCTTCCTTTCCTGGGCCGGTCCGCATGTGAGCCAGTTTCTTTGTAGCGCTTGATGGTTTTTGTGACTGCACTTGGGGACACTTTCAAAGTTTTCCCAATTTTTCGGACTGACTGACCTTCATTTCTTAAAGTAATGATGGCCACTCGTTTTTCTTCACTTAGCTGCTTTTTTCTTGCCATAATACAAATTAAAACTCTTTGAATGAGAAGGTGTGTCCAAGCTTTTGGTCTGTACTGTATATATATGAATGAGAGGTCCTGTATGCAGAGATTTGTTATAAAAAGCTATAAAAGGTTAAGTGGCCATTTGACATTCTGGAAGAGGTTTATCAAAAACAGATATTACATGCAATTCTAACCAATAATTAACAAATTAATTAATTTATAGTATCATCCACATGTTGTTTCTTTTCTCTCCAAATTTGATTATCCTGAAGATCGAATTTTAATTGCTTCCTTCCTTCCTTCCTACCGCTGTTTATACCCGAGTCATTTAATACATCATTTGTCTATTTTTCAGTAATTGCCAGTCCACCACAAGACACAATGTGCACTCTAACACACCCATCCACACTGGGGGCAATTTAATATGGTCACTCCACCCAGTGACATGTTTGGCGGAATCTGAAGACTGGGCAGAAATATGTGAAAGTTTACAAAGACTTTACCAGTGCTTTTAGGAATGACTGGTGGAAATCAAGGAAATGGAAATAGTTGCTGCCGGTGGATTCTGGGAATTTTTGTTTTTGGATGATATATATATTTTTACAAATGAAAAGGCAAGACAAAAATGTTGTGTTTTCTGTAAATTGTGAACAGACACACAGGTGTGGTTGTAGATTATTTGAGTTACTGAACGATTTAACATGACTTATTTCTCTCCTATTTTGAGGGGAGGGGGGTATGTTAATTTTTTGTGTTCCTTACATTGTTCTTTCTCTCTACTATAATTTACTGAGCCCCCTGGTCCCTGTTTCTTGAGCTCTCCTATTTGCAGACTAGTGCAACTCCAGTGAAGTATTCCCTGCTAGCTTTATTTTCTTTAAAATTTACACTTCCCTGCCTTCAACTGCGGGGGGGAGCAACCCAAACTGCAGCATAACAACCCTGAATGTGCAAGATGCCGTGTGTTAGAGTACACATCATGCATGATGTGTTATGAGTTAACAGGCAATTGTTTGCTGAGAGGAGAGCATGCAAGTTTAATAGCACACCAGATGATTTTCTCAAACGCCTACAGTTATTAGGAAATGCTCCCCTATGTTTCCTGGGATCGATGCGTTGGGCACTGATTTGGGGCTTTTAATGGGGATTTGTGAGATCAGATGGCAGCCTTTGATCCAACAAACACATACTCTCGGGGAGGCATGTTCGCACCCTGCGTCTCCTGACAAAGAAGGAAACAGTGAAAAAAAGACAGAAAGAGACAGAGAACATTGTTCCTCTTCAAACATCCCACTTGTATGATAAAGCCTGTTTGCGTTCTCATTTTCATGTTGCTTGTCAGCACTTCAGCTCATAAGCAGCGCACATCAAGCAAATTAATAGTTGTGTCAAGGATTAATTACAAGATGTAAAAATGTAGCAATTGAGAGAAACACAGAAACGCATGCTTTTTTAATGTTGTTTTTCTTCAATCTTTCCCCAGTTAGTGGGTACTAATGTATTACTGCTGTCATGTCACCCAAACAAACACATCAGTCAGGAGCAGGGAGGGAATATCAGCTCTTACTGATCTCCATTACCTGTTTGATTTATTATTTATTACCATGTTCAAAAAAAGAGATGTTGTAGTCCACGTTTATTGTCTGGTAATTCTCAACTCAGTATCAGTCCCAGCACTGTAGTATTTAGTCTTAATGTCTTTAATAGCAAGAATTTGAGAATCTGCGGCTGATGTAAATTAAGTGTTTTAAATTAGGAAAAAAACTTAACTCTGATGTTCTGTGGTCCATCATCGGAGTAGTTTAACACACCTTTGCTACAGACTGATTTGATGAAAAAACTCATTTGCACAGGTTTTTTTTTTCTCAGATGTAATCCATCAGCCATCAAATCTAAAGTAAACTGACCTTTACACACACAGAGAGAAAGCAATGCCCTTTGTATACATTTTTGTTGATTTTTCTTCTGTTTTTTTGGTTTTGTACATTGGGATATGCTAAATTAAATTTAATAAAATGAAATTAAATAGTAAAAATGTAAGAAATGGGAATAAATGTGGTGGCGTGGTGGCTTACTGCTTAGCGCTGTCGACTTTCACCTCCAGGGTCTGGGTTCAATTCTCCCTTCTGGGTGCATGGAGTGTGTCTCCCTGTCCTTGGTGGGTTTTCTCTGGGTACTCCAGTTTCTTCACACAGTCCGCAGATATGCCTTCCCAAATTGCCAGTAGTAAGTGATAGAGTGTTTATGTGAGCGCTCTGCAATGGATTGGGACCCTGTCCAGTGTGTACCCTTAAGTCTCCTGAGACAGGCTCCAGGCTCTTCCAGACAACTTCAGCAGCAACCTCAGTTCCCCTCTCATCTGTTCCAATCACTCAGCATTCAGCCTCACCAGTATATATCTAATCACCACCCTGATCATCTGTCATCATCTGCACCTGTTTTTCACTGGTTCATGCCTTAAGTTAGATTTTTTATTATTATTTTTTTTTTATGATTGAATGATTCATAGGTCACTGTGTGGCTTGACAAGCAAAAAAAAAAAAAAACTGGTCAGGTACTGAACAGGGACTGCAGTAAAAATCAGAGCCAAAAACTTGGCAAAAATAAAAGCCAAAAAAGTCCTCCAGGAACTATTACTCAAGACTTCATTAAAATATCCTGGCTCTTTGGAAACAAAATGTGAAGAAATGAGGGATATATATCAGCATTCATATATATATATAGTATATTATACTGGTTTACATAAATACATTTGACATTCTTACATTATTAATTTCCTGACTACAGCCATCAGCGCAGACATCCAGGTGATGTCACCTTCTCCTGTCTTTCACACATGGCCTGCAACCACAGCCCACACCTCTGTCACCACGGCAGTCAGGACGGTCAATCAATTCAGCAGCCAAGCCATCTCGACCGAATTAACCAAATGAAGATAAACAGATGGCCGGGGTTCAGGTCAGACAGATATCAGTGACGTCCGACAATCGGTTCCAGCTGATAGATTCGGCCAGGGCAACAGACGGGGGTAAGAGTTGAGACAGGAGTCACGTCGATGCTAATGACATTACAAACTGTTTAGTAAAATATTGTCAAGGAGCTAACATTTGGAGAACTGCTCACTGAGACGAAGGCCAAAGCCATTATTCCCACTCTAAGTAGATTTGAAGCCATAGCGTGTGATTTATGTTTTCAAGTGCAATCACTGAATTGAATCCCTAAAAACAAAACATCACCTGAAGGTGCATGTACAGTTTAGTTTAATTTAGGCAATATGAGCATTTTGTAGTTTCCTCAACATCGAAAGATTTTACTTTACAAAGTCGAATTTGTTTTTAAGTTTTAAAGTTTTATTCTTATTAATGGAAGTACCAGATAGAGAGAAAGATGTGCCAGAAATCTTTTTATGTGCTATCATATCTGAATGCGTAGAAACTAACAATTTATATAATGAAATCTAGCATAAAAATCTAGATGACATATATAAAAGTATACAGTATATTTATACTGAAATAAAAAGTTTATTGTACAGTATTAATTTCGTTTTGCCCTAATTGCCATTCCATATTTTCATCTCAGCAACAGAGAGATTCATATTAATTTATCCAACGTGTGGAAATCTGTCCACTTATAGAATGCAAGCAAGCAAGCGAGAAAGGAAGAAAGCCATCGGAGCATTTAGGCTTCAGTGATAAGCTATTTACAAACAAAATTATGTTTACTGATGAATAATTAGTGACTGATTGCTGATGAACTTCTATCGTAATTATAATAATTTGAAACATGAGGGTGAGCAAAAAAGTATTACACTTTGAATGCATACATGTTTTATTAAAAAAATTATAAATTAAATAAAATGAAATAATAATAAATTTAATTAAACAAACAAACAAAAAAGAATAATAATAGCTATTATTATCATTATTATTGTTATTATTATCATGATTATTATTATTATTATGATGATGATGAAACAATATTTGATTAATAATGTACATATTATCAGTTTTCCAGTGTGTGTGTGTGCATGTGCACGCAGGAGTGTGTGTGGGAGAGATCATGCAAGCTTCCACCCTGAAACCACTAGACCAAATCAAACATACTGTAAAAAGTCTCACAAACCATTAAACATGTTTCCTTTTGTCCAAAATCTCTCTCTCTCTCTCTCCCCCTTTCTCTCTCTCACACAATCTCTCTCTCTCTCTCTTTCTCTCTCATTATTGTTCAGATAATTCAATGATCACCTCAGATCACCTGCTGGCCATAAATCAAG
This sequence comes from Clarias macrocephalus, assembly GCA_011419295.1. Lineage (NCBI taxonomy): Eukaryota > Metazoa > Chordata > Actinopteri > Siluriformes > Clariidae > Clarias > Clarias macrocephalus. The sequence continues at coordinate 4,573 of JAAGKR010000905.1, forward strand.
TCATGGTGTAAGATATAAAATTGATATTAATACGTAAAACTTATTATACAGTCCAAAACACTCGGCTGATACATGACATGGTTCTGGACTGACAAATAGATGCTTCTTTTCTTTCTCCTCCTCCATTAAAACGAGGAAAATGCAGAATTTGGTATTGCAACATAAGGTACGTACATTAAGACCTGCCAGCCTGCCTGCGTGTGTCTGTGTGTGGTAAGAAAGCACTGACACCTAGGTGTACTTTTCATAAACACTAAATAAACATTTTCTAACAACAACTGTCATCTTATCAACAATTTCTGTACACATATACTGTATATCTTTTGTTAACCAACAACACATTATATAAAGCTGTTCATCAGTCCTAGATCACGTCCTGCATCCACTATACAAACAATAATGTACTGTATTAGGATGAGCCTGTTAATATAACACATTGCCGGTACAGTTCGAGCGCCTGTTCCGAGACATGTGTTCTCTTTTTACGCTGACAAAAAGTCATTGCATGAGGAAAATGAAGACTCATGAATGAGATGGGAAAAGAGGACGGTGCTTCCAAAGAGCATATTGGCGAGACAATTACACACGTGTTGATCAGTACGGATTCATGTGTTGACTGCCGATATGTTGATCTACCAAAGAAGACTGATCGTCCGGTTTATTATGGTGTGATAATTCATAGCAAGGTATGTATATAAAAATGAGGAGCTCTGTGAGGTTTGGCAGGTGCATTGTTGTGGATCATGGTAGCAGCATACTTTTTCCACAGTACATATGTTGTTAATACATTGAGAGAGAGAGAGAGAGAGAGAGAGAGAGAGAGAGAGAGAGAGAGAGAGAGAATGGTAAATGCTTCTACTTCATGCTTTGTAGATACTAATTGCGCCCTGCAACACAAGTGCAGTAAATAATGAAATTTTAATTTCTGCTCTATCTCTCTCTCCCGGCTGCACTCCACTCATGTGTAGAATCATGTTTCAAAGAGATTTATTGTAGGCCAAACAGCAAGAGCAAGAGGGGGAGGCCCACAAAGTGTTGTGTGTACTGTAAGTGTGCATATATCTGTGCGTGTGTGTGTGTGTGTGAGAGAGAGAGAGAGAGAGAGTGTTTGCATGGTGTGAGAAATTAGATTAGCGTTTAAATGTATGTGACCCTCAACGTCCACTGTGAATGTGTATGTGTGTATGGATGCATGGATTGTGTAGCGGGCTCGTGTATGCATGGCGAGCGTTTTATAAAAGGCGAAGGATAAAATCCATGAGCTTTAATTTGAGAGGATGGCGGCCCATTCGGATGATGTATAGTGACAAAGCTGTGCATGCTAAGGCTGAGTGGACTCCAGCTATTTACATTAATTACAGCAGGTCTGCTATACAGAGGACCAGGACCCTGAGAAGAGAGAAAGAGAAAGAGAGAGAGAGAAAGCACAACTTATACACTGTGGTTAAATTTCGGAGAAGAATTTGAGCCACAATAATGTCGACACTAAAAGGAGGCAACAGAAGAACAGCAACGAGACATAAACACACAACAGAGAGGAAAAGAGAACAAGAAGGAAATAAACAACAACAACAGCAACAAAAACCAAAACAATAAAAAAGAAAATGTATAAGAATAAAACAAAAAAGGGAGAAGACAAAAAGTGACAATCATGAATTTATATTTTTTTTAAATCAAGATAAAAAGATGAGGGGAACGCCAAAGAGGAAGAAACCATAAAGAAACATGAGGAAAACTGGAGCGCATGAGAAATAAAGCAGAATGAAAACGTATTCATTTAAAAACAGAAAAAATAGAATTTGAGAAAAGTCATATAAAAATGCAAGAAAATATTATTTTATGTAATAATAAAAAAATTAAACAATATTATTTTATATAATAATTTAAAAAATATTATTTTATATAATAATAATAATAATAATAATAATAATAATAATAATAAAGAAATTTAGGGGGAAATAGGAAATTTGGAGAAAAGCAGAAGAGATGAAGAAAAAGAACAAAGATGAAGAAAAGGTCTGAAAAAGGAAGACAAAGCAGGAACAAAAAAAAACACATTTAGAAGGATTTTAGCCAATGGGAACATGAGAAAAAAAAACAGAAAGGAAGGATCTAAAAAAAGCATTCTTTTTTAAAAAAAAAAGGAGAAAAAGCCAAGGAGACAAAAAAGTGGCAACAAAAGCTTTATTATAACCATGATGAGAAATAAGCGACATTACTAATGATGATGATGATGGTGATGATGATGATGACGATGACGATGACACAGACGATTGAACATGACTGTATAATTCTCACATTAAAAATATTCTCATTAATATCAGTGTAATTACTAAAGACAACGTTATTAAGGCAGCTGATGAGTCCCGCTGCGCTGTGGGTTGAGGATGAAACAATATCACCGATTCTGACACACTGATTTTAAGAGTGTCTGTTTAGTTTGTTCACAGTGTGACATAATGACAACACCTTATCGCAATGCTAAAACACTAAATCACTAACACATAAAAAATATGCGTATTAATTAAACGGCACTTCTTTTACCTCTGAATGACCTTGCGAGAAATTACACCTCGCAGCTGATATACTGTATTTTTAGCTGCTTCTGTGAGCTGGAGCTGTTTTATTATGGATGTGACAGATTCACCTGATCAGCTAAACGTCCCGCTTTTGAATTAGGAGTTGTAAGAGCATGTTTTACATCTTTTCAGCTGTAACTAAGTATTGTTATGTTATTACGCTGGATTGTGTTTTAAATAATAAAGCAGCTGCCCTGTAGCAAATCCACCCCTTTTACCCAGGCTGCTCCGCCTTTGTGTCCCTGCAACGTCTACAGCGAGGACCCATTCATCTCCATCCCGTGGCCAACCAAATAAAATAAATCACAAATTTCCCCAAATATAACAATATTTGTATTGGGGGGAGTAATTAATGAGGCCAGCTGTAGTAATTAAAATCCATCTGAGCTCCATTCATCTTGGTCAGGCCGACTGATCGTTTTTCAAACTCTGTGCCACGCCTTCCCTGAGCCATGTTGTCCTTGGACTCATTTTTCAGGTGATTTGGAAACTATTGTTGGTTTTTATTGAGGTAGTGAATAACTGGCCAAGTGCAATTAATAACCAGAGAGCTAACAAGCGACATTGTGAATTAATAGTTGTTTTTCTCCATGCGATTCCTGACTCAAACAAGCATGAAGTATACAATAATGCAGATATTTGCAGGACCGCTAATTAGTATTAAATGATTCAGAGTGTGTGAAGCGTCCTACGTTGTTAACTCGCATCCACCGAATGAACAGCTGAAAGATTTAGCTGTGCGACCTGCCAGGCCAGAAATGACAGGCTAACTAATGTCTCTAGGTAATGTGTGGCTATAATTCAGATCAGCAATGCATCATAGTGTAAGCTGTACAACCATGTTCAGGAAAGACTTCAAAAACTCCCTCCACTATTTAATGAAGTTCTGAAGACAAGGCATGAAAAGACAGAAAAAGAAAATGTGCACAAAGAAAATGATCAAGTTGCAGTATGTGTCAAAAGATACAGTACTGAAATGAAAAGACGAACAACCTTGTTGTCACCTGTGAGATTAATTCTAAAGAATCTAACATTCATACTATTAGCGGGTTGATTTACCACGGTATCCGTAATGTACAGTAAGTGTTCAGAGTGTGTGTGCATGGCCTTGCTGTATACGGTCCTCATATCATTCACGCAGATTCTCAACCTCGGATTCCCGGAACAAAGGTTGCTGCAGACTCCTGCATTAGGAGACGATTCGCTCGAGTAATGCAGGCACAGTTCTTGGAGGATCTTCACAGTGGAACACACTGTTTTTTTAACATTTCCACCAAGTGGGCATCAGGTGGTGTAAGATCAGGGGAATGGGACAGAATTGTACTGTCACTTTTTTCAAATTCGGTCTCCATTCACAACTACTTCCGTATGATCGGAAATAATACTCAACTATGAATACTTTTTCCTCCGTCGAGAGACCCATTTCCAACAAAAAATGCATAACACAACTTCCTTTTCACTACTGGGAACATGTGTGTCTGAATCTATGCCCCGCTGACAAGCGCAAATGCACGTCCGAGATGCACGGGTTTCAGTACTGTATTTTGGAGCACTACACGTGCTGCTTCAAAGACATGCAGATTAGGGTAATTGTTTTTTCCAGATTGCCCATAGTGTGTGAATAAGTCTGTGCTTGTGCCCTGTGATAAACTGAATACAGGGTTTATCCCGCCTTGAGTCCCCTGGGATATGCTCCAGGCCTCCTGTGACCCTGTGCAGGATAAGCGGTATAAAGAATCTATTACACATTTGTAACATAGCATACATAAGAAAGGAATAAAGTCCTTTTGAGCCTGCAAATAATCAAGGGCAGGATTGTATGATGCTCTTTCTATTCTGAAGTTTTTTTTTCCTTTAAAAAAAAAAAAAAAACAATTTCTCCTTAATTTAGTCACCGCCACAAAGTTAGTTATGCAACACTTATCAACTAGCCGTCTTTTTAAACGGAGGGTGGTGGAAAATGCTATCCTTCCACTTCAACATGCATGAGCTTACAGGCACCCATGATCACACTGAAGTTTCTCAGGATGATAAGCTTTACTGTTGCACCACTCAGGACCAATCAGTTGTGTTGGTGTGTTAATAATAGTGTTAACGTGGTGGAATGTCTACTTTTATTATTTACATTACGGCTCTACTATCTATAAACACTTATTCATTTACTAGCAGCTTTTATTTTCATTCTCCCAAACTTTTTTTTTTTTAGTCCACTTATACAGTACTTTTCAGGCCTTCTTTACCTATGTTTGTTGAAATCTACTGTAAAACTGGACACTCCTTGCCAAATTGTTAAATAAACCCAAAATAATCTCAGCATATCACAACTGCACGTCTCTTTGTTAAATATAAAAAAAAGGTAATATTAGAAATTGATTTTGTAGCGCATCACCACACGATTCCCTGTGTTGTTATAAAAACAATAACGCATTAAAATTAATATAAACCTGTGATTTGCATTGCAGCCAGAGCTATTGTCAGATCTACTGTTATCGAAAGTTAATCAAGACCAGTCAGATACAAGAATCCAACAGTGCTATGTTACAGTATATGTGAATATAAAGTGAGTTTTTCAATCATCTCTAGCTGTCGTTCTCTTAACCAATTCAAGCAGCCTGTGAGATCATGTTCATGGTTTAAAGATGCGTTTTTCTGTGTATAATCCTAAAGACACAGTGTAACTGGTGTACATACTGTATACCATCTATCATTCAGTCATTGTCATGAGTGTTTCAACTTTAGACATTCCTATATAAATGAGAGAAAACTATCCAGATACAAGTGTGATGTGAAGTGATCTGGTTCAAAGTAGACTAATTGAACACGCAAGTCATGTGTCAATGTAAGTTCACATAAAGTATTATGATGCATAGGAAGTGTTTCCCAAAATCATTTACATGGAAATAGGATTAAGAAATAGCCACTGATATTATTCCTGAGATATTTCTTTATGGCTGGATTTTTAAAAGTAGATGTATTGTATGGTACATTTTATTCCTTATATACATTTACATTTTCCTCATAATGTTTTATGAAATGTAAAAATTAAACATACGGCCATTTTAGATTTTTTATTTTAATATTTTTTTTAGATAAAGATACTGCTCTAAAGATAAATTAACTATGCCAAATTAAAAATTAATTATGCAGAATAGAAATTTACATTGATTACATTTTGCTAACTCAGCTTACTACGGTAGCATCATCATCATCCTCATGTTAGAATAACTTAAAGCGCCGTTAGCGCTAACTCAAACTGGTTGCAGTAGCTAATGAATAATGAATAGCCACATGTTCAGTGCTGTGGGATTATACTGCATTCGGGGACAAACTGTCAGGGACAAATAGTGCTTTTTATAGAAACTAATTTAAAGGCAAGGTGCTCCTCTAAATAACGGAACTCAAAGACGGAGAATGTAAATGAGAATCAGTTGTAGCACTTACAAAGTAAATTGTTTACAGCTTTAAGAGGATTTGGGCTGGGCTCATAAGTGTGCTTTTTTAGATCCAAAGGAAATGCATGCGTTTTTTTTTTTTTTTTTTTTTTTTTTTTTGACTTACAAATTCGCATCTCCACAAATGTAATTTGATCAATTTAGGCTTGTTTCACACTGTGTGATTTCAGCAGTCAGAAGATTATTACTTGTCACACTGTATGAAATGATCCCAATAAAATCTTTCCAAATTCCATAACAGACTGTGCGATAACATGTGTCTTCCATGTCACATTATATGACGATCCTCTCAAGATAAACCTGCGATTAAAGAAAATTACTATGTTCTCAATACGTCATCAATCAGTGTGATTGGGTCTCGAGCAGAAAAAGGTTGTGTAAATAGGAATCGTAGCCAGGTTCTGCCTAAAGGGTATGTTGTAGCTTTGCATTTCTCTGTATATAGGGGACCAGGCATGTAGGATAGTAACTTTATTCCAATTAATGCAAGAAAATTGCCATTTTAAATGATTGCATGGTCAAACAAACAATTTGTATTGAATTGCACATCACATTATGTTCTCTAAAATCACCAATCTCGACTCACAATCAAAAGCGTCTATATGATGAGCAACATTGGACGAAAAATCAGACAATGTAAACCTGCCTTTACAAGGCAACGAGTTATAATCCTGCAGCACAAACCAAACCAGCAGTACACCCAAAAGCCCCATGTATTAAACCTCATGTATTGAAAACGATCCGCGATCTCTACATGCCGTGTACAGCGAGAGTGTGAGCGATTAGTGAAGCGGTGTATGCTGGCTCTAATGCAAGCATGCAAAGCCAGATCATTTTTAACACTCCGGGGCTGATGTGTTGGGGGTCACAGGAACAACGGTAGTTAAGAGGCACGCGTGACCTGGCTGAGCAGGTGTTCAGGAAAAGCGCTTTTTTTTCGTGACCACGATTGATGATCTAATCAAGCTGTCACCATGGCGATGAGCGGCGGGGCGGAGCGAGGCCCGCGTATGCTTACTGTTTGCCTAAATTGAGCCTGACAGGCAGAATTGGGAAAAGGAATTTTCCCCTAAGTAATTTAGGAAACAACTCTCACTGCCTGCAGGGGTGGGATGTGGGTGTGTGTGCACAATTCTTTGCTTTACATACCTCATTTTAACATCTTGTCAAAGTTCAAGTTAAAAAAAGAAAAGCACCAATAAAGGATAAATATGTAACAAGTGCTCATGTTTGCATGGCGAGCAAAAAACAACGACAGTAATGTTTAGTGTTAGCAAGCAATCTCGACCACTACTAAATAAGTGAATACTGGGATTCATTCGAGCTTTGACTCATGCTCATGCACGCACACACACACACACACACACACACACACATGCACAAACAATCTTTGTGAGTAATCACTCGGGTAAACCCATAAAAACGTAATGTGGATAATGTTCGAGTAGGTCTAATCAAAGTTTTATGGACAGTAATAGCTTTAAACTAACATTTTTAATTATCATTTAATTTCAGCACTGATATTAACGTGATCACTCATTCTGATGCTTTATCTATGACATATTACTGAAAATAAACAGGAATGATTATGGTGCTCATGGGTGTATGGGCAAGAGAGGAGGGGAACTGAGCTGAGACAGACCAAAGAGGCTTCTCAATACCCTGGAGGAGATTCGTCTAACATGCTGACCTTTAGTTTGCAGCGTTTTATGTTAGGCTATAGAGTATGTTTACGCCTCCCGCCCACTCCCACTTCATAAAACGGAATTAAAAAAATATGTAAAAGACACCAAATTTTTCCCTTTATTAAGCCACTAATCCACAATAGCCTACTTAAGTTGCGTACTTCATTGGAAAACTTTGAAACTTTCAATAAAGTTAATTTGCTGAGCTTTAACTAGGGTGAAAATGTGCAGATTTCATAAAATGAACTGTAAAAATACCCGTACGTTGCACTTCGGAAGTTTTCTGAGCAGGATAAATGACAGGATAAAAGATAAAAAAGAAAATTAGAGGAAGTTTGTTATTAATAATTAACAGTTCACTCATAACCAAGGGGCTCTCATGGAAAAACACACACACATACTCTTCAGTTTTTTTTGCATATTATTGCACTTAAACTCCAGATCTTAACTATTTTTCCATTCTCACCCCCACCCAAGTGCGTAATTTTAATTTTTTTTTTTTTTTCCTGAAGACACACAAGCAAAGGCTCCTTCCCTTCAATTCCAAACATCCGCCATGTAAATGAGACTGGCTAGCAGGGAGAAACTCGTGGGCTCAGCATTTTAATTGAGTTTGTTATATTCACTGAATTTGCAGTCGGTTCATAAGGAGCAGGCAAATGGGGGTCTTTGACTCAGTGTGATGATGGAGAGTCGTGAGGATTTGAAGCAAAGGTCGGCAGAAAAGAGCAAAGTAGAGTCTGAATATCAGAAAGCTACACTTACTATATATTATATACAGTAATGTGCGCGTTTGCGTAATTCTTGCAATAAAAATGCATCGTTTTGCCTTTTGTTTTTTCTCAGCTACTGTACATTATGATGCTGGACTTATGGGACATGCCTGTGGTTCTTTACAAACAGAGAAATAGAGAAATCACAAACAGTATGTTTTTTTTTCCTTTGACTGTGGTGAACTAAAATGTATAAATAATAATCTGGAAAATGATTCATGTTAAAAATCTATTAATTACAGAAGCAAGTTAGCTGATGTTAACTGGAACTTTGCTGCAGAAGGGCATACAACAAAATTAAACAGAATAAAATAAAATAAATAAAATGACTTAATACATTAATTAAGATAATAAAAAACACACAAATACAATTATCCTGTGTTAGCATGTTTTATACTGTTTAACATTTTATTCATCAACAAACTATTCCATCTTCACAGACATAAATGATTCCATTATTCATCATTAATCCTATTTTTCATTAACAACTCATGATAAATTTAGTAACTACAGTCTTACTAATAGGAAGAGGTGTGTTGTAATGTAATGTAATGTGGTCTAAGTCTTGCCCGATGGTTTCTGGGTGATTAAGGGTTTTTACTGTACATTAAATTGCTCTGTACTTAAAAAAATACTAGTTAGGGACAAAACTATATGATATTTGAAATTCTTAAAAGATCAAGTACAATTTGGGAAGCTCCAGTTATGTAAAATGTATTGTGTACAAAGATCCCGATACACAGCTTGTAATGTTTTTTGATGCATTAATTAAATCTCTTGAATCCCAGAACCTACAGTTATGTACATTGCAATTTCTCCTCAGTTTCTCTTTATTATAACCTGATAAATATGGACAAACAGAAAAAAATATGGTCAAAAGGGTTAAACATAATTCTTATATAGTGATAGTACAAGGACATACAGAAATTGTAGCTGGAATAAAATGTCATTCTCTCATATAAGAACATTCATGTCACAAGAGATTAAAGTGGCTTGGTTCTGTCCATAGCTATGGAGTACGAAGAGTTAAGCTGTATGTTTTGAACCTTTGTCAATGAAAACTCTGCACTCTTCTGAATGAGCTATATCAGCTAAATAATGTGTATAAATGCATACGACATATGGCCTTAACATATGACCTGGTACAGATCCCAGAATGGTTCAAAAATGAAATTACTGAACTACGGTCATCATTTGTTAATACAGTATATGCTGATGGGTCCTGGTATGCTATATACATATTTTAATACCCTGAAATACTTTGCTATAGGCAATTTGAAATGTTGACTATAATATTCTGCTTTGAGTTGTAATATTTCTTAACAATGGTATATATTTAAAAGTACAGGCTGTACTTAGCCTGTGCAAAGTAACATGTTCTCTTTTTTGAAAAGCTTAATCGCAGTCTATCCTTTTTGATCGTGTTACGTGCCAATGCTCTCCATCTACCAGGTGCTGTTTCACACCAACAATGAGCTGAAGTCTGAAGGGTATATTAGTTCAAAAAGCTTATTATTCTAATGTGTAAATGGAACTAATGGTGTGCAGGGTTCTTTTTATTATTACAAAGAAAAACAGTTCTGAGATCGGTCTAGTGTTATTATTTGGTCACTCCAAAAAGACCTTAGAAAATTGCTCTAAATTACGTCCAATTAAGACAAGGCCAAACCTGTCAATCAAAGCTGAGTTTTCCCCCTTGTCATTAAACTGTTAGGAGAGAAGAGTGCTCTTTTTTATACCCGTGCACTCATTTCACTCTTTTCTTTCAAAGCTGAAAAGGAGAGGAGGGTGTGAATAGGATCCCATGTGCCAGATGTGTCACCAGTGGTGAAAACTGCTGCTTTAATGCTGCTGCTGTGTGCTCTCTCTCTCTCTCTCCCTCTCCCTCTCCCTTACTTGCTCATGCTATGTGACTGACTGTCGCCTGCTCATTCTCATAATCCCCCTGGTTGGCGTGGACTGGTGCATGCCAAACCATGTGCCAGGTCAGTGGCGAACACGTGCAGTGGCCCCTCCAAACCCTCACACGCACATTTGGCAACAAATGTCGCGGCGGAGCAAAACAGCTGTTGTCTTCGCGACGAGCCAAACCCATTCTGTCTTTTTGAATTATGGTAACGCGAAACAGTGTCACCTGAACCATCAGGGAAAAGTCGCTCCCTCTTTCTCTCTTTCTCTCTCCCTATCGCAGAGCAGCCAATTCATGGCGACATTCCCCTATGCAATCATTTCTTTCCAGTCCCTTTCTGACAAACTCGTCAGCGGTGGGACTAAAAATACCAGGTGATGAGCGGTAGCAAGAGAGGGCGAGAGAGAGAAAGAGAGAGTGGAAGAGAGAGGAAGAGAGAGGAAGAGAGGGACGGGGATGGCATGATAAAACATCATCTCTGACATGGCTTCCTTTGTAATCTATCTCCTCTCCTCACGCCTGCAAGCCAGCATATGTTTTCAATCGGTGCGCTATGTCCCCAGCCGCCATTCCAGTTCCCCCTTTATGCAGTTCAAGCCGGTGCAGTTATCAATCACCACGGGCAGGCCCTGTCAGCAGAGCCTCAGTGCACCACACACACATTTTTTTTGTGCAGGAGTAGACACACTTCTCTTAGTGTAGGGTGAATTTGTTCCACTTAATAAGCCCTCCCCAATGACCTCCTGCTAATTAAGCACCCGCGTGTAAGAAATGCGAGCTTTAATTAATGATGAGATAAATCCTGTCTCAAGGTCTGTCAGAGAATGATGACACCATGTTGTACAGTTAAAATAGATTTAGGCAGGAAAATGAAAGGCATAGAACAAGCTTACAGGCAGCACGTTCTAATCTGTCAGACAGCCATGAATAGCTATGAAATGAAAGAGGAGAGCATGTGAATGCCAATCACTGTCACTTCATCACCGGTTGCTGTGTGTTTATACATGATTTAGCCCAGTGATTGCCATGTTTCCAGAACTCTACCTAAGTACAAAGTTGAGGTCCAACCCTTATTCAGTGCATAAGTATTCAGGATGTATGGAAAACATGCTTTAATTACTTTTTTTTATGATTTAGAAAATTTTAAATAATAAAAGTAAAGCCTGTGACCTGGTTATAATATATGCTATTTTATCTAGTTTTTAAAAGTGTAGATTTCTCATTAGGATGCAAAGTAAGGCCTGTTTTGGAAGTTCTAAAACTCCTAACTAGCCAAAAAAATATTTTTGTAAGAGCATAAATCTCTAGGAATATGGTTAGAGGGTTAATGATCACATATTTGGCCATATTAGGACCTGGCTAATTAAAAGCAGCCTGAAAATCTAGATTACCCATATGAACATTCACTATACTGTGATGTTACTACAATATTTGACTGAATGTTAAATGAACCATGATTCTACTTCGGTTTCATAGTGGGAATTTATGGTATGGGACTTTGATTATTATCCTAATGATTACTGTGGTTCTTATAGATGTACAATCATAATCATATCATCCACCATTAAACATATATTTTCCCAACTTGTAAATATTAGGCTATTGCTAACGATAATAATGTTTTATGCAAATGTCTGTTATCTAAAACTTGCACACTCCAGCTGATGTTGATAATGCTAAATGAGAATAGTCCAGTGTTAAAACAAGATATGAATTCCAGCACTGCAATATGATGGAAATATAAATATAAAAATTGTGAAATAAATTTCATCTTTCTTAATCTGTATACATTTTTCTTGTGATCATTTAACATGCTAAAATGATCAACACTTTGCTACTATGTGTAGCTATAATCCTGCTTTTTTATTTTAATACGTTAATTAGCCTAGCTTATTGTGGTTGTTACTCAGTACTGATATAACATCACAGACCTCTCTTCCTGCTAAGGAGTTATCTTAAACTTAGCTTGTTCTACCTTGCATGTAGTATTGTTAACTTGTAGCATGTCTTAACTGGGCAGTTAGTTTAGTATTAGCCTGTATTTTATTTTCCAGCCTGTTAATTTGTCATATGTCTGGCCTTGTTATTAGCATAATCTAGTAAATCCTAGCATAGTTTGTTTGTTTAGAAGCCCTCTTTTTCCAAGTGTGTGCTTAAATGTCTATTACTTGGATGTTCACCAGTATTTAATAACACACAGTAGGTTGCATCATTTTCTACAACAATGTCTGAAGTTACACTAAAGCATTCTGTCACATGCATGATTGAATAGCCAGCTAGCTTAGTTTGTATACAGTAGTTTGATTAAATTGTCACTACTGAGCATGTTAGCCAAACAAGGCCTAGTCCGTGTGACTAAATAATGGCAGTTTTAAAGTCCTTAAAGAAGTAACAGCTATTAAAGCTGGTTTTAATCACATCAATAAGATCATTGTTGGCACTCAACAAGAAAAAAATAATAAACAAAAAATAGTCTGACTGACTAACCTCCCAATTCTATTAAAATCCATATTTTGTTGACATGAAGAATTGTTCTTTACCTCGAGTACCTATACTACACGTCCAGCTTTCCTGCATTAACAGATTAGTTGTCATTTTAATAATAGTGCATCTTGCCTTGTCTTCTTTCTAACTTTTTCACCTATGCCAAAAATGTCCTTCACCTCAGCATGGTTTCTCAGTCTGTTGGTGTCTGAGCTCTGTGCTTTCTCCAGTTACTGCTACTGTACTTTACAATATCAGTGTCAATTTGATTTTGGTCATTATCATTGTCATTGTGCTTCATGCGGTATTGTTGCTAATGCTAACGCCTGAAGTAGAATCTGTGAATCTGTTGTGTTCAGCGCTGTGGGAACCAGTTCCCCGACGTGTTCTCCAACTGACCGACCCCATATTGCTGCTTCTGTAACCCATCATGTGACTGCCTGAGCAGGGTCCTGTGCAAATCTGTGGAAACAGCCAACCTGTTGTGCCCACACTCGGATCATGTTACACTGTAAACACGAATAAGTTGGGAAAAATATCTAAGTTGGGTAATTAATTACATTACATTTTTTTTTGTTTTCATCAAAGCAATGATGTTTCCAATATTAAGTAAATAGTAACTACAACTATCAGTTTTTGTGTTTGTTGTACTCATTCGTATTAATCATTCTTTACTTGCATTATTGAGTAGCCTAACTCGTACTATATAATAGCAATTCCATTTTTTTTTAGTTGATGCAAAAATAAATTAATAAATTGATGTTGGTCTTTTGGCTGCTCCCAGCAATGGGTCGCCACAGCAGACAATCCAGTCCGCACACAAGCTTGGCACAGGTTTAATGCCAGATGCCCTTCCTGACGCAACCCTCCCATTTTATCTGGGCTTGGGACGGACACTTCATCCATTGTTGGGAATCAAACCCAGGCCGTTCGCATGGCAGGCGAAACACCAACCACTGAGCCACCAGTGCCGTCTTGCCCTGATGTGGCCAGACACAAAATCGCTAGTCTAAAAGATTTTAAGTTGATGGAACTTTAAGGTGACAGTTACTGTTACTTAAGTACTTACAGTTACTTAAAATATCAAATGTTCAACTAACTTGAAAAGTGTCATTTCTATAAACTCATAAACACCCAAAAGTTCTAAATACTCATCAAGGTCTATTAATTTGAACTAATTGTAATTATTTAAGTTAACAGTACTCAATATGTTTAATTACTTGAGCATTAGAGTTTACATTGTAGGTGTAAACAGTAAACAGTAGGTGTAACTTGAAGTTCAGTTCTAGTGTCTCATCTGCATTGCTCAGGAACATGAACATCTATCTGTAGAACGGCAAGAGATATTTTATTGTGCTGTTTTTTTTGCAGAGCATAGGGGCATATACTGTACAGTACATGAGAAACCTAAACCTGTTCCTATTTTAATTCAGTCTCCACTGTTGATTTCTGAGTTGACATGTTTTCACCCTATCAAACAAGATAGTAGAAAAAAGTAAGAGATAGGTGGACAAAACAGGAGAACTCAGGAAAAGAGAAACAAATAGGGTATGAGGAAGACAAAAAAAGGAGTTAGCAGCAGACAAAGAAGAAGAAAGGAAGACAGTCATAGCAAGAAAGATAGATAAAAAGAGCGAGACAGAGAGAGAGAAAAAAAGAGTTTACAATGCTGTCACTTTATCACAAATTGGTCTTTCTGACTCCAGCATATTCCTCTACAGTTACAGAGACGACCACAACTTGTTCACCTGAACACTAACCTAATAAAAGTTAAAGCTGAAAGCTCACTCTGAGATTCTGTGACACTCTGCTATAATACTTCAACTTCAAAGTGGTTACGTTCATCCTGACAGCCTGTTAAACAAATCAAACTCCGTGTCTGTCTGCACCTTTGAACCGAGCCCTTGCCTCACCAGAACAAATCTCTGTCTGACTGCCGGCATGCGTCAGATGAAACCACGTAGCTTTGCTGTGTGTGTTTCGGGCAAAGAGCTGCTTTCATTCTTCATCTCTCACCGAATCGAGCTGCAGTTCACAACCATGGCAGTGTTGTCATAGCACAGGTGTGACTAACAGCTTTTCATACGATCTGAGAGTTTTCACAGAAACAGCTATCGTGCTGGCAATGCGAACTAACAGCTCTCTCATCTATTCCATATTGCCTTCATTTGCAATGAAGGTGTTGTTCTGGGGGGGAAATGACCATTTTTTACTGTGTTATGGGACTTACAATAAAGTAGAGATAACACTGATCCAATACTTATGAGCCGCATAAGGCTGATGATGGTGGAAAATAGTGAAATGGATTTCGGATTGGAAAAAAGGCCTAATTTTTTTTAAAAATCATGTAACAAACAAATAACGTAATAATGTCAAATCAGGTGAAGAAGGTCACATGATAAACTTGGCCTTACCTTATTCATCTGGCCTAACACTAACAACTACACCCGGTGAACTATTCAACAAAGCTAATATGTGTGAGCTGCTGTCATCTCAGCAGTGTGAAAATACTTCAGAGATTTCTTTAAGAAGGGATGGGGATCTTGGAACTGTTTACATGGCCTAAAAGTTTCACAAAAGTGTTGTGAGACAGACAGACAGAGAAAGAGTTAGTCAGAGAAACTGAGTCAGATATATTGAAGGAGAGATGGAGAAATGACAGAAACAAAGAGAAACATATAGTGGAAGCTAATTAGAGAGTGTGTAAGTAAGAAACAGATCAAGAGAGACAAAAAGAATAAGACAGAGCAAAGTATAATAGAAAAAGAGAGCAAGAAAGACAGACACAGAGAGATAAAGACTGATGGAGGAAGAATCCATTCATTTCCTATACTGCTTATCCTGTACAGGGTCACGGGAAGCCTGGAGACTTCAGCTCCAAGGCAGGATGAACAGGACATGGGACAAGGTGCCAACACACACACACACACACACACACACACACACACACAGGCAATTTGGGAACCTAATCTGCATGTCTATGGACTGTGGAAGGAAACTGGAGTACCCAGAGGAAACCCACCAAGCACAGGGAGAAAAATGCAAACTCCATGTACACTGACCTGAGGTGGGAATCTAACCCTCGACCCTGGAGGTGCAAGGGCAAAGCTATCCACTATACCGGTTGTAGCAGTAGTACTAGTAGTTTTATTATTGTTATTATTATTAAGAGAGACAAAGACAAAGAGAGAGCCAGACATAGACTGAGAGAGACAGAACAATATAAATATATTCTTTAGCTTAGTAGTTTTTAAAGAAAAAAAAAATATTGTAAGAGTACTGACAGTATCGTATCAGAAAAGAACAAGCGGTATCGCGGCGTCTCTGCAAACTCCAGAAAAGAAGCTCGGTGCACATGGAGCTTTAGTGAAGTGGATAGAGTGGCATCTGGGCTTGTGGAGTGTGTTAAGAATTTACTCCCCCAGCACTCCATCATTATCCCAATATCACATACAGACACATACACACACACCCTCGCTGGAGGATGATGAATTGAGTTCATCTCACTCTAGTGATTGCTGTGGAAGCCATGTGGTGCTCTTTGTCTCTGTACAATGTGATAGACACAGACGCGAACCCACACACAAACACGCAAGGAAAAGAAAGTTGATCTCAAAACTGAATGCAATTTTCTGGAAGTACAGCACGTTGTAAAGACCTGAACTAATGTATAATACAACCTCTAGTTATTACAATTACAAAGATGCATCTCTTTTTTATAATTATTTGATCTAATTCAATCTAGGCTAATTAATAATATCTTCAGCAAATGTAAATGAACCTGAATCAAGTTAATAATGCATGTACAAGCAGAACATATGGTCCTCTTTTCTTTATTAGCGTTCTCCGTCAATCCTCATTTCCAGCATGACATAGTATTTGTCAAAAATATCCATTTTGTTGCCTGTTCTTGTTGGTGTTGACGATTTCGGAAAAGTGTTGAGCAGAGGGAAACAGTTGGGTTCCTTTATAGCAGTTTTGTTTGTAGATTTGTACATATTTAATGTTTCATTCACAGTGCCTAGAAAAGTTCACAGCTCCATTTTTCACTGCCAAGCTAAAAGCAGAGTGACAGGCAAATGATGTTTCTGACAGGAAAGGGAGAGACTTTTGGTTTCCCTTCACACTGCCGGATCGGGCAAAAAAGAAACATCAGCGTGGCTCACTCAAAGAGACACGTCTTCTTCCAGTGTCAATCAAAATCTCATCGGACGCCAATCAAACGCCGCTGGGTGTAGGAGCACACGACGTGATCGCTGCTTATGAATGGAGGCCTCATTGCTGCCACGGTATGCGACTGTGTTATCGCAAAGGGTACACGCTTCTGACAGATGGCATGCCCTTGGCTATGAGATAAATATAAACATTTTGTTTAAGTCTCATCGTTGGCCTTAAGGTATGCCATTTTTTCAGTTTATATTTAGTACCCAAAAGTTTGCATTGCAAATCTTTTCCTGCATAGGGAAGACAAAGCAATAGATTTCTGAAAATGGATTCAAAACCTGGATATATCATCTAACAAAACAACACTCCTTACTATGAAGCAAAGTCTACTTTAATTGATTAAGGTTTAGTATCTACTGTACTTTATCCTGGTCAAGATCTTAATGGAATGGATGTGTTCACCCCCATGGATGGCGATCCCAGTAGGTATATTACAGTACATTCACAGTCTTATTCACAGAGGTGTGTAGAGTAGCCAAAAATTGTACTCAAATAAGAGTAGCTGTATTTCAAAATAATATTACTCAAGTAGAAATAAAAAGTATGAAAGTAAGACTACTCAAGTACTGAGTAACTTTATCATAATATCCAATTTTTTTTTTTTTGAAATTATGTAAGCGGCCAAACAAAATGATAAAATAATGTACAAATTCTGACATTTCCAAATAATAAAATAAATAAAATGAATAAAACTAAATATATTTACAAAATAGTAAATTAAGGAACAAGAAACATAAATTTCCTAATCTCACTTTTTTCACAACATGAAGCTTTTGAAACAAATATCTACCGTAGGTAACATATGTATGTTTGAACAGTGTAACAGTGTACGATACACTGTACTGTATATTCAGTTGCCCTCCAAATGACTCAGCAGATAAACAATAACATTAGAACATGTGTACAAGAGGTCTCACTTTACCATAAACTGTGTCCAGCAGAACAATTGTAAGAAACTTCTATTTTTTAGCCTCTAGCTTAATGATAATTATATTTGTTAACATTGCAACATTAAATAAAACAGCTAAACTAACCGTGACATGTTTCCTTCGCTGTCTACCACGGCATGTGTGCATGGTCATGTGACTACGTGTTATTGCAGCAGATTGGTCAAACGGAGTCATGTGATTGTTGTTGCTACCTCTGATTGGTGAAACACAGTCACATGGTAGATCCAGCAATTTGCATTTCTCTGGCAAAAATAAAGAATAATTAATGTGTGGAATAAATGGTAGAAAAGTAACGAGTCGAGTGCAGCCTGAATGTAGCGGACTAAGAGTAGCATTTTTTTCTTCACAAATCTACTTAAATAAAGGTATAAAGTATGGTGCAGTAAAACTACTCACAGAAGTCTTATTTTTTTTAAGTCCCTTAAGTAAATGTAACAGAGTAAACGTCACTCGTTACTACCCACCCCTTGTTATTCATAGGTAGGCGCAGTTTAGAGCATGAGTTAGGAAACCTGACTAAAAACCAACTTAGACTCAAGACAACATGTGACTCCACACAGAAAGTAAGCTAAGCTCAGGATCAAACCTGGACCACTGTGGAAGCAAAGTTAAGTAGAATGTTTCTTAATGTTTTTGACCTTTTGGACCATTCATACAATTATCTACAGTCTATCACTTATATTGTATAAAGTTGTATAAAGTTGCAGGGAGTCTGTAGCCTATCCCAAGGAACTCAGGGCACAAGGCAGGGTACAGTACACCCTGTATGGAATGCTGATCCATCGCAGGGCAAAACACACACTTTTACACTCACACACCTGATCTTACACTAAAGGCAATTTGAAAATGAGCTGCTTGCCCCTTGCTTTTTTCGCACACTGCTCATTTGCACAGAAAATGAGGACTAACTTGTACTTTAGGACGTGGACAATCACACTGCTGCCGACACACATCATTTCATGTTCCTGTTCCATGTTTCTAATCATACTGCTGCTTACTAGACATATACTTTTATATCTTTACATTTTCATGTGTAATTTATATTTTTATATATTTCTAGCTTTGCAAATGTATTCACTCACTCACTTATTGTTTATACCGCTTTATCCTGTACACAGGGTCACAGGGGGCCTGGAGCCTATACCAGGAGACTTACAGTAGGGCACAAGGCAGGCACACACACACTTTCTCACAAAAAATCTGCCTATGTCTTTGGATTGTCGGAGGAAACCGGAGTACCCCGAGGAAACCACTAAGCACTGGGAGAACATATCTACTTCACAAATGAACCCGGACCCTGGTAGGTGCATGGCGACAGTGCTGAGCACTAAGCCATCGTGTTCAATGTAAGTGTATTGTCCAGTGCAATCTTTTGTGTGTTTTTTAAGACAGTTTTATAAGCATTTCGTTGGATATGTGACAAAAGTTTGAACTTAAATTTGAAATGCCAATCAGCATACACGGCATGTCTGTTGGAGTAAACCAGAGTACCCAGAGGAAACCCACCAAAAATAGAACATACAAACTACAAGATTTATGACATTTACACATGTTCTGACAACACTGCTCCAACAATATAGGTGTGGCAGCATTAACTTTTCATAATGTTTTGCCTAAAATTGATGTGAGCGACAATCTACTAACACTGCAAAACCAACCTTTATTAATGGGGATGGGTTTTAGGAAACTGTCGGGATGTTATTTCTCTGTAACACCAAAGCACTGTAAAAGTCTCAAATCTGACTTTAGTTTCCGCATATCTAATACACAGAACTTTGAACAGTATGCTCTATACTGTAGACTAATAATAAATAAATACACAGTTACTGAACACAACTAATTGGCGTGCAATGTTTATTAAAGATTTGGGAATCTCCAGCATGAGCATGTTTTCTTTAACCTGAAATACCTACAGCAAGGGTATCAACTTCACTCTTGCCAAATTCTCAGTCACATGACAAGCATTTCACAAAGATTCCACATTAAATATAATAATAAACATCAAAAATGTTAACACCATTCATTAATGTTAAAGCTGTATAACATGTCATTTTTTATTTCAAACATTTCTGTTATAAAAGGGGAATAGAACACGTCAATACATACTGTTACTGGAACATAATCAGTGTGTGTTTCCCTCAAAAGTTCTTAAAACCTGTGAACTTTACTGAACATTGTAATAACATTACTACTGTAAGTAACACCACATTATTACTGAAGTTTTCATGTATTTGCCTGTACATCCATCTTATTCCTGTCTCTGACTTATTTGTCCATATGACATGGTAAACCCTCTCAGTGAAACCCTTCCGAACAAATCAACTTTTAAACAACTAATAAGTTTTCTTCTATTTGTGCTGTCTTTGAAATTTAACATGCGAATTGAGGCCTATAGGGTCTTAGATGTAGTTCTTGGGATTTTTGTACCTCTCTGAGCATTGCATGGTAAATGTGCTGCGGTGTTCACTGGTTCTGGTGAGATTGGTAACAGTTTTGAATGCTTTTTCACTTAATCTTTCTCACTGTAAAACATTGAGCTCCAAATTGTTTGGATATGGTTTTATAACCCTTTCTATATTGTTGTGCAGCAACAATTGCTTCTCTAAGACACCTGCTCATGTCTTGGCATGACAACACACACCTGAATGCTCCAGACCAGCAACCTGCCAAAACTTTTGCTTTTATAGGTGTCTGCACACCTGCTGATGATCAATTAATCAAAGGCTGATGATTAACAGCACCTGGCTGCAACTTACCCTCTTAAATCCTGTGGAGGCAGTAAGGTGGTATTTAGTATTGCATACTTTTGTTTTTGACTATTGCTAGTCTTTTGTTTTTGGCTTCATTTTTGATAAATAAAAGATGAAGAAGTAAAGTTTTTATTCTCATAATTGTGAGAATAAAATATTCTGTTATTCTGCACAATTAAAAGACCCGTTATGACTAACACCTCTCACAGACAGATAGATAGATAGATAGATAGATAGATAGATAGATAGATAGATAGATAGATAGATAGATAGATAACTGATCCTAAAAAGACAGTAAGTTAAACGTTTGCTTATACTTATGCTCTGTAAGCCCTTCCTAACTGATCTAATCTCAGGTGCTGTTAATTGCTGATTTCTAAAGCTGGTAACTCTAAATGAACTTCTTTTCTGCAGCAAGTTTGGTCTTGCATTCCTGGGAAGGTCTTCATGAGAGCCAGTTTCATCATAGTAATTAAATGGTTTTGCAAATGTACTTGAATATTGTTTTTGCAAGAATTATTCCAGAACAGCTGACCTCTGTGTCTTAAAAATAAGAACTAACTGTTGTGTTTGTTGTTCTTACTTAATTTCCTGATGCCATTTGTATTATTTCACTCACTCATAGTCTATACAGCTTTATTCTGTATTCAGGGTCGCGGGCGCCTGGTGACTATCCCAGGAAGCTTAGGGTATAAGGCGGGGTACACCCTGGACAGGGTGCCAATCCATCGCATTTCATAGTTTTTAAAAAATATAGTACTGTTGTACAATGTAGATAAGAGATCATTGTGTCCAAACTTTTGACTGGTACTGTAAATGTTGATACATAAACCTAATCACATTAAGAAATGATGCAAGCTATTGTAACTGGAATAAACGTGCCTTGTTAAATGTCTTGTTGCTATCAATTCTACGTTGTTGTTGTTTTTTTGGTTTGTTTGTTTTGTTTTTTTGTCCTAAGGGTATACAATCTTTTGCACTTGACGTTAAACACAAGTAAGCTGGAATGAAAAATAATAATAATAATAATAATAATAAAATATAATAATAATAATAATACCTTGACCTGACCTGAAAAAAAAGTTAGTGAAGTAACTTTAGACACAGTGGGGGCCAGACAGTGGTGAAAAGTGTTTCCATAGTAGATAATTCATAGCATGGTGTGTATGTGGGCTGGCTATATGATTACATTACTGTAAATAGCGGTTTGGGTCAGGAACCGCTGAAACCAGCGTCCCATTGTGGCCTTGTAAACACAGCCCAGGGAGATGCTGCAAGGAAGAGTCTCTCTCTCTCTCTCTCTCTCTCTCTCTCTCTCTCTCTCTCTCTCTCTCTCTGTCTCTCTGAATCGATTGAGGTCTGTGGTAGAGAAATACACCAAGGTTAGGAAGTAGATCGTGCAATGTATGACCACCTGCCCACCCACACCTAAAGATATCACTTTCTACTGAGCTCAGGGCTCACAGAAGGAAAAAAAAAAAAACTGGAAATCTGATCTAAGAGAAGAACAGAAAATAGCTGAGTTCTTGCTTATAGGAATTGGAATCTGAATTAGATTTGATTTCATTTAGGTTTTAATGCATTAATGCACTGTTCTCAAACTGGGAGCAAAAACAGGACCTTGGAAAAAAATTATTTCCTTTTATTCATTTAAAATTCATCTTTTATAATTTAAAAAAATTAATCAATTTAAATTTTGTCAAATTTGCTGCTGTTCAATGTTTCTATTTATATCACAACAGACATTTATTTTTTTACATTTATTAATAAAGAACATAGTAAATACTTCATTTAAATATCTCTATTTATCTTTAATGTACCATTACAGAATTGTTATTTTCACTCACTCACTCAAACACTAATTCTCTAATTCTCTCTATTCAGGGCACGAGGCAGGGTACACACTGGAGGAGGTGCCAGTCCTTCACAAGGTCCATGCATACACACACTCACACACATGTCTTTTGACTATGGGAGGAAACTGGAGCACCCAGATGAAACCCACCAAGCACAGGTATAATGTGCAAACTCAGCCCCAAGGCAGGAATCTAACCCGGACCATAGAGGTGCAAGGCCACAGTTAACCACAATGCCACCACCACCATTATTATTATTATTATTATTATTATTATTATTATTATTATTATGTAAGCAGACAACTTGGGTGGCATTAACAAATTATCCCTTTTATGGGAAAAAAACACATCATTTTGCTCATCTAGTCTTATGACAGAAAATAAGCTGTTGTGCTGATCGCATTTCGCATATTGTTACTTGAATTAAATCGGTCGAATATCTAGCTCTTATTTCAGTTGAGTCAATATGTCCAAACCCTGGCACATGATTTTAGCTATTCTGTTTCTAGTTGGCATGTGAAGTTTCTGCCGATGGTGTTGATAAGAGCAGAGTGATTGTTTACGTCCCACTGGACATAAACACAGAAATCAAACGTTACCACATCACCATCCATTTCCAAAACGCCTGAACTGAGAATCCTAACTTTTTTTTTTTTTGCCTCTCTCCATGTTACATATCCATAAATGTTTGTTCTTTGTCTTGCTTTGAAGTGCATGCCGCTTCTCTTTAATGATTTCTTTTCCTGTGATGCTGACGGAAACCATGCTGACACCTTCTTTTGCTTCATCAAGTTTCCCAGCACAATTACATGAATTTACTTTCAATAAATTACCATCTTTGCATACATCAGTCAAATCACAGAGCTCAGGCGTTCATAAACAATATGCATTATAAATTTAATTGTCACAATTTATTTAGTTAACTCATGAACCAGTTGGACAGGCATGCCTTGATAAAGCATTTAAAAGCATCAGTGTTGGCTTTGAAAGAGCAATCGTCAGATGACGTGTTCGCGTCCTCCACCTCCTGGACTTAAACAGTCAGATAATCACAATATGGACAAAGACTCCTAAATGTTTTATTTACTTTGTAATTAGCCTTTTAATATTGTAACATATAGTTATTTTTTGTATACCAAGAGCTCTGACAATTCTCACAGGTTTATAGTCATACACTTATTTAAATTAATGATGATTTCCATAGTAATGTTTTTTCACAGGGACATGGACAGCTGACAATCCACTTGAAAAGATTTTTTTCTTTAAATGGACAGAGTTACAGGAAGCCTGGAG
Source organism: Clarias macrocephalus (assembly GCA_011419295.1). Classification (NCBI taxonomy): domain Eukaryota; kingdom Metazoa; phylum Chordata; class Actinopteri; order Siluriformes; family Clariidae; genus Clarias; species Clarias macrocephalus. The sequence goes on from JAAGKR010000905.1 coordinate 28,528, forward strand.
TCTGTCCCAAGGGGCTGCTCAGTGGTAAAGGCATTGGATTATAGTTTGGAAGATCCCAGGTTCAAATCCCATGACCACCAAGTTGTCCTTATTGGGCCCTTGAGCAAGGCCCTTAACCCTCAACTGCCACAGTGCCAACCACATTTCCAAAATGCCACTACCATGGGCATTCCTTTATCGTGAAAAACGTTTTATTATAGCTCTGGTTTCTCTTAAATACAAAATACATACTGTAGAGCTTATTTTCATGACTATACCTATAAGAATGTGTACTCATTACCCAATTTACTGACACCAACTGACTACTGTATATGACCACCTGGTTGTCACACCCTGTGCATACTGCTATGTGCTTTGTCCCCGGATTAGTGCCACAAAGTTTAAGCACTCAGGTCATAGGACATCTTTATATGCTGTAGCATTGTGACTTGCTTTCACAGAAACTAAACATCACGGAACTGTTGCAGCATGACGATGCCTCTGTGCACATGGGGAAGTACATGAAGACATGATTTAAAATGGTTCATGTTCAAGAACTCAGGTATCCTGCACAGATCCCAACACCACTGAACACTTTTGGGATTTAACTAGAACTCTGACCTTACACCAGGCCATTTTTGGTCAACCTCACTAATGCTCTTGTGGCTCTTGGGCACAAATCCCCATCGCCATGCTCCATAACCTATTAGAATGTCATCTCAGAGGTGTAACAGCAAAATGACAAAAGAGAGTCCATATTCACCATGCTGTACTTTATTGTGATTAACTAGCCAATATTTGAACTCTTCATTAAACCTTAAGTAGGAAATTCAGCCTGCACAAATATAGGATATTTCTGGGTTTAATGCATCCGCTTTGTGCCAAGTGACTAAAAATATTGGCTTACTTTCCTTGTCGGGATTGTAAATTCACATAATTTTTAATGCACTGAATTAGTGGTAACGTAAGTCTCCACCTAAATTTTACTCTATCATTAAACTTATGTATGCTTAAACGAACAATTTTGCTTCCTTTAATTTCGTAAATATAGGAAATATAAATAAAGGAAATTGATTTAAAAAATAATAAATAAATAAATAAATAAACACCTTACCATGAAGGGACAAGACAAATGTTCATACAGGGTCAAACATTTGGGCCTTACCAATATATAAACACACACACACACACACACACACACACACACACACACGCACGCACGCACGCACGCACGCACACACGCACACAAACACACACAACAAACACTTGCATCAGTCAGCCTCCATCACTAACACAGCAGAATGAGGTCATAAATATTCAGTGTGTCTTCAGCCTATCCTTTGCCAAGGCGACGAGCATGTAGCCTGTGAGTAAAGAAAGAAAGAGTGTGTGTGAGTGTGTGTATGTATGTGTGTGAGAGGGAGAGAGAGAGAGAGACAGAGACAGAGCTTGGCTGATGAACAGTGACACACTTGAACCATGAGCAATCCCAAGGCTTGAGGGGGACCCAAGGCACACACAACACACACTCCTGTCTTCTTCTCTTTTCTCTGTCTCTTTCACAGACACACACGAACTCACATACACATACACACGCACACACTTCCGCTCCTCTTCCGTCATGTCGCCGAAAGAGCAGGCTTGCAAACATTTCTGTTAATTATGTATTACAGCTGTCCTTCATAAACTTAATTACCAGGCGCTGAAAGGCAACGGGCCTCCATTAGCATACACACACGAAAGAGACATGGCATATGCAAAAATACGATTTTAATTAGCATCCTTTGATAGGGCTTCTCGCAAATCAAGCTGGCATGCGCTGAGGCTTGTGTGGCCGTGGCTGGATTCGCTGTGACGTGTGACGGCGACGATGCCAACGCCTGACGGCGAGGCACCGAAGAGGTGGGGCCGGAGCACAGCGGGCCAATCCTGCCTAGATCTTCCGTCGCCCCGGTGACTGGCGCAGAGCCGTCACCAAGCTAGCCGCAGGCTTTTAGCACAACATCATTTGCTTGAGGTTTTTAATGATTTCATCTAGATTATTGTTATAAATGAATATTATGAGATGCCACTCACTCTATCATTTTTTTGTAAAGGAAAAAAAAAAACATAAATCTAGCTAATGTGACTCTCTGCCGGAGGGCTGTGTTCATAATCTCTCAGATTAAAAAGAATGGTGGCTATTAGCCTACGTGTTAGCCTACTGCTTTTAACTAATGATCTGCTTCTCCTTGTTATCTTTGAGAACGCAGATGGTTCCGGCGTTAGTACACGCCACTATTTTTTATGATTTTGGCAGTACTTTTAATAAAACACAATAAAGACCGGAATTGTTGCCATTCAATTTTCTGCACTCGCTGAAAGTGAGTTTTCATTACAGTGTCAGTTGTAATGTGGGCCTGCTGAAGACAGACATCAAGCTTATAATGTCAACGCAAGCCAGTTTAAAAAGAATCACGGTTTAATCAAAAGCAGTAAACAACATCGAGGCGATGAACATAGCCTGAGAGAAGAGGATTTATATTTGTCTTGTATTAGAGAACACACTGTGGAGCTAGTAAATGATTGAAACAGCTGTGTATTATTGATGTGTTTGTATGTTTGAACTTAAATCACATTGTCAGTGATAATCAATCATCATCGGTTTCTATCTACCAGTATTTTTTATATCCGTATTTTTTTAAAAATAGAACAAGTATTGGAATAAATATGAGGCCGTTCAAGTCAAACATAGGAAAATACAGTGTGCCTCACCTTACAAATTTTCACATTAAGAACTTGAATTTTTCAAGAAAATTGCCTTGGTATGTGAAACATTTTCAACATACAAGCGGCCGATACTTATGTCCGGGAGACATTTAAACTTGTAAAACTTTTGGAAAAAGCCAAGCAAAGCAAGTTTACATATTTTTTGCATTTTGTGACAGAAGCAAGGACAGTAGCAGGAAGAAAAGGGAGCCACTTTTAGTTTCATTGGTAAAGCAGGCAGTGCCAAGCAGAATCATACTGTAAATTAAGTGAGGTTTAATGTATATTTAGTTCTAGTTTTACTTCATTTACATGACTTTTCTAAATGTTTTGATTGTTTTTATATGCAAAAGTATAATTATAGTGTGGGAAGCTGGTAATATTGGTAATATTTTTGGGTGGCTTGAACCCAAAATTATTTACATTGACATTATTTCCTGTGGGAAAATACATTTTGCAATACACTATTTCACCTTAAGAACTCACCTCCAGAATGGATTCGATTTGTATGCCAAGGTACCGCTGTAATCAGATTTAGTCCATGTTGGCGGGCAGTGTAAATGTAGTCTTTGTCTCTCAATCTTCACAATAAGGCCAAGTGACTTAAGATCAGCATTAACCAACAAACTTTTGAAGTGATACTCCAGTGAAAGAACAATACTGTTAGGTAAATATTGATATGACAAAATTAAAAGATTATGAAAATATTTTGATCACATTTAGGGATTTTTTTTTCATCATCCTCAGAGTAGGATATTTTCTCTCATATTTCAAGCAATCTTCTGTATGCTTTACTGTATCAATACAGCCTATTGGTTAAACATTTGCTTGTTACAGTATACACAATAAAATCTGCTTTTTTTTTCCCTGAGCATGTACCGATGCTGAATATATTAGACATTTTCCAAGCATGTTATACAAACTAATCAAGAGCGATTTGACACTTTGAGAGCCCTAAATTACGTTTTAGCCAAGCGTAAACATAAATTCCTCTCTGGAAAACCTGAAGAGAGTCAGCTCTAATATACAGACCAACCATTGGGATGTAAAGCGGCCCAGAGGAGGATGAGGAGCCTTGTGAGCCTGGTGAGACTTGGCTGAACAGCCCTTCCCCCATGATCGTCCCCACAGCGGCCATTTTGTATGCTAGACTGGGCAGCAGATCGAGCCGGGCCAAGCAAGGCCCGCCGTGAAGAGGCCCTCGCCTCATCTGCCAGCTCTAATGATGGCATCCACCTGCTGTTTTACTGCCCCAGCTGGAAGAAAAAGACCATCCCTCAGCTCTATCAGCCCATCCTCCCTATCTCACACACCCATATACATACTCTCACACCCTGCTTCATTGCTTTGATGAACTTTTCATGGTCAGCAACTGCGAATACCTCATCAGGGACCCAGAGGGTAGATGTAGAGAGTTGTAGAACACCCATGAGGTTTTGGAGACAAATGAGGAAAATTGAGCAACAGAGTAATATATCACCTGGTGAAATGAGAAAGAAAAGTGAAGCTGCAGAGCAGTCATCTTATTGGAAGGGAAATTTCTCTTTTAATATGATGATATCAAGCCAGTGAACTAGATAAAGTCCAGAGATTTCCTAGCATGGAATTATTTAATGGATTCATTAATGGTAATGAGGCCATTGTACATACAGTAGAGAAGCAGGTAACCATATTAAGAGAATAGTAGATACCTCATATCATTTCAGATTTGGCCAAAAGCCTTATTTTCTATTCAGATATTAACAATTGTATTTATATCAGCTGTTCCCTAATGTAGACGTACATACAGTATAGGATCAAAAAGTAGGAGTGCCAAGGCAAGCCTAATAAAGCCATCAATAATGATGTCTTTTTTATAGATGCGTTCTTTTGGATTTTTATTCGTATATCATTTACTTTGACATTAAATAAAGTGAAAATTACCCTGTGAAATTGCCAAATATTAAATGGAAGGGAAAATAGCATGTATTTAAATGTTCTGGTTTAGACACTTTACAAATTATCTGTAGAATGTCATATTACTTCCCTGCTGATAGGACTAGGGATGAATTATGAAACATCATGTATGAACTGGACTATTCAAGGTAAATCAAAGGCAGAAGTTGTTAATATATGGAGGATGTCCTGTATAGATCAAGCGTAAACTGTTGACAGATTTGAACTGGTGGATGACCTCACCTGAATGATTTTTGACAGTCCAAAGGTGGCTTGTCAACAGCTCTAACAACTCAACCCATTCATCATCATATAAAACTGAAATAGAGTAAATACAAACTTTTCGAAGAAGATCACACTTGGTCATGTTTATCTGTGGTGCCGATATACTGCTTGGCCCTTCCTGCCCAACCATGACTGGAAAAAATTGAGAGTTTATTTCCACTAGGAATCATTCATCAAGATCACTTAGCGTTTGGAGCTGATTCCCATAGGAACTCCTGAGCAGGTGTTCATGGAGAACTTTAAATTTGATGAGTATGAATTAAAAAAGAGGGAGAAGAGGAAGAACATCTAAAAATAGAGATGAAGCATCAGTCCAGGAGACAGGCTAAAATTACAGTGTGATGAGAATGACGGCAACTTTCCTGCCTTCACTGGAGTCTGTCAGAGCCTGGGAGGTCTTAAGGGAGAGAGGCAAGCTTGACAACATGTCAATATCACTTTAGGAGTGTCTGTTTGGGAAGCTCTCAGGGATGTATCACATGATTCCCGCACCTTGCACCGAAAAAACAGCCGACAGATTTGATAGCCCTGGAAAAGCAGGCACTTGATCTGCTAGACCACGGACAGGCGATTAGAAAAAAGAGAAAGTAACCATCCTTTGTTTATCACTGTCAACCTGCTTACCAAACCAGACACTTTGTCTAACTTCTTGTCCACGTCAAAGGCTGCAGCAGCATGTGTGAGAGGAAAAAGGAGGGAGGGGGAAATCTCTTCTTTCCCCTATTGTGAAGTTACACTGAGACAAAGAGGGTTTACTGCTGTTGCACCTTCGTCTTAAATCTGTCACTCACTGTCTCCTCTAGCCATGTCAGTATGATTGAATACAAAGTCTTATTTACCCTGACAACTTCAGCTGCTGCTCAGCCAAGCAGAACAAACGGCACTATGAAACTAGCAGTCAGGACTACAAACAGACCTCACTAAGTAGAAAGAAAGTCGAGCACTTGTGTGAAGTACTGAAGTCTCTCTAGAGTATAGAGATTTTGCTTTATTGGTCATTAAAATGTTGTTGCAATAACAATTAGAAGAAAACGTTATACTGAACAATTATTATAAGAATCAACAGAGAGTTACCTTTTATGAATGGAGACCTCGTCACGTCTACTTTGGTGAACCTCACCAGGAGTTTATTGGTCCCCCCATGAATAAAATGTCAGATTAAGATCCCAAAGACTTTGCCCAGACTAGAGATACCCAGACCAACTTTTGAAGTCAGGTCTAGGGATGGTGTCTACCAGCAACTACCTGGTGACTAGCCCCCAAACATAATAGCAACATGGTGGGCTCAAGAATCAAGGGTGGGGGTTGGGTTCAGTTTCAATTTCAGTGGACATTCTTTTGAACTAGCCGCATAGATTGGAAATTGGTCAGATGTGACATTAGACATTTCCAGCCTTCCTTCGTGTAGGATTTTTAAACCCTCCCAGACACATTATATTATCAGACTTTTGGAGATACCTGGCCATCACTCTTATACAGTATATGATTCTTCCCAAGCTGTTGAAGTTAAAAGCACATAATTGTCTAAAGGGTCTTTGTAACAATGTCAAAGAACGTTAATACTTTATGGTTTTAGTTGAACCAACATCCCTCGCTCAAACATATTCCAGCCCCCAAAACCTGCTTCAAAAGTGAAACCCTTATAGACATGGTTTACCAAGGTTAGTTTGAAGGAAGTCAAATGGCCTGCAAAAAGCCTGGATCACCTTTGGGATGAAAGAGAATGCCAAGTGTTCACCAGGCCAACTATCCACCCAACCTCAGTCAATTTCTTGCGCTTGAATGGGCAGAAACTTCTACAGCAATTATTTTAAATTTTACTCTTGCATACTTTTGGCCAAATAATGTGTATCCATACTGAAACATGACAACATTTGGGGTTACTGTTGATATAATGTTTTACAACATATGTTTCATCCCATATTTGGGTTCTGGGTTCTCCAGTTTTCTCCTATTGTGCAAAATATGGCTATAGGTTGACTGGGGATTGTACATTTGTGGAAAAGTGTGAATGTGTGAGTGCATGGTTGCTGAAGATGAATGAATGAATGAATGAATGAATGAATGAATGAATGAATGAATGAATGAATGAATGAATGCCCTTTTCAAATCAGGTACTGGAACGGGAAAAAAGGGCCTAATTTTGGATTAATTTTCTTGATGTATGGTACATTCACATTTTATCCCCCCCCCCCCCACACACATAATTAAATTAATATAAAAAAAATTAAGATTTATAAATAAATGCACCTTAATAATTGTCACAAATATTTGCACTAAACTTTATTTAATTTTAAGCAGAACACTGTAAACACAACTTGTGAAAAGACAAGAAACTCTGTATTTGCTAAACTAGTTTTAGCAAATTAGGCAAAGCCTTTGCTGTATCTAATCCCTAAAAAGCCCTTGAAAGAAGAGTTCAGTCTTTGTCTCTAGACCCCCTGAAAAGCATTATATCCAAGATTCAATATTGAACTTAATATCTTAATTTGCCCTAAGTCAATACTTTGTGTAAGCCAGCTCCCTTGACTTTCCTTAGTGATGCAATGTCTGAAGAAAAGGTATGAGTGTGTTTTAATTCAGAAATACAAGTACATCATGCCTTGTTCACCTTGTTCGGAGTAAAAAAAAAAAATAAATACGTTGACAAGAAACAACAAGAGACATTTTAATTCTTCATATAAAAAAAAACATATATATATATATATATATATATATATATATATATTTTTTTTTTGGAAAAAATATAAATATATATATTTTTTTGAGATATGAAGAATTAAAATATCTAAATTATATATATATATATATATATATATATATATATATATATATATATATATATATACAGTATACTGTATATATTAACTAATAATTCTAAAAACAATAGCTGCACAGTCTAGTCATAATGAAGAAAGGTAAGGAGCATTTTTTCATTATTATTCTTTCCCTCTGCCTGTGCTGCTCACCAAATCATTAAATAGTGTGAGTCTCATTATCCTGCTTAGCAAAACTTTCCCTGAAATCAAATAAATATAAAAAGCAAAACAAAACTACCACTAGTTTCGGTGCTGATAAATTACTGCCCCGAGCTTTGAAACACAGGAGAATTTAAACAGGCTTGCAGTACAATAGCAATTCTCTGGCCTCATCTTTAACTCAGGCATATTTCCTTTTCCATCATTAAAACTGTGTACTTATGTTTTTCTTTATCTCCAAGCAAGTATATGTCATCATCAGAGTAAAGTAAATAAATACAGCAGCATTAAGCAGAGCCGTGTTTCAGCCCTTGGATATGTAACACTAATAGAATGAAAATGATAGAAATTGTGTAATATTGCAATGATTACTCTTTTTTCCCCCTTTTTTTTTGAACAGACAACAATGCATTGGATAATGTATGTACAGGGAGCCTGAAGTCATATAATATGCATGCAGTTTCTCTACAGCCTCATTAAATTTTCTTAGTTGAAAAGAAATAATGAGAAGTTAGAAGAAGTAACAGCGAGGTGTAATTCTTTGAATATTTAATGAGAAAATCATAAAGAAATCTACTGTAATACAGTTTTTCTTGCACGGTGGACTATGTTTAAACAATGGTACTCAGGAGACAGCAGTCGACATATTATAAATTTAATTGCTGAATATATTTTATTTAAGAAGAATTCCTTCAGTGTGTGTGTGTGTGTGTGTGTGTGTGTGTGTGTGTGCGCATGTGTGTATAAGTAGGTCAGAACACATTATATGACCAATGTATTAAACCTTCAATATATTATCCCTTCCCACACAGATATCAGAAAATCAGGCAAAAAAAATGTAGATGTCATCATCTTTAATAACTGGTATTATATTTTAAAATATAAGTAGCAATATATCATGTTACAAACATTAGGCCTACTACAATGGACTTTTCCCCCAGCTCTCAATTACACATAGAGTATTAGATGATCAGATCGCCTGATTTTGCACTTTGACCTCCCTTTGCACAAGTGCTGCTACTGTACATTGCCCCACAAACATAGGTCCTTGTTACATTTGTTAGTAGTGAGCAATTGGAAAAATTCTAAACTTTAGAAAGTAATGGTTCTCTTAGATGCGCTTGGGGAACATGTAATAATGACGAGCAATATCCAGAAAGGTTACAGAGGGCTTGTTTCATCCTTTTCCTGAAGCCAAAAACACAGTTGGAAAAGTGTTTCAAATGGATTAAGGCTTTTCAAATGGCCACAAGGTTGTGCATTCAAAGTTAAGCAAGAGAAAATATGCATTCATCTTCTAAACCGAAGTCTTAAACTCTTTATACACCTGTACAGTATTTACCTGTAGATATGCGTCTCCCGCCAAATGCGTGAGCCTACAATTAGGGGAGGTGTGGCTATACCTCCCCTAGCGAGGTCTCTAAAGTTGTATCTCTTACATTACACATAGGGACTGATTGCTGTAAAAATCCCAGAACAATATTATTTCATATGACAGCTCACCCCACTTCGCAGGTGCCGTACGACTCCATTATCTTGTCCTGCTGTATAGCTATTTCTGTGCTTACTTTGTGCAGTGTCAGCATTCTCCTCATCCAATGCCAACACTTAGCACTGACTAAAACATGCTCTAGTTTACCGCCGTCGAATATTTTTATTTTATGTACATAACTTTGTGTGGAAAAGTTTAGACCTTACTGCATAATTCTTCCAGACAAATTCTGGGTATCTGGTAAAGAAAAAATACATTTAAAAAAATATTGTCTGGTGTCAAAACGGTGACAGGCAAAACTACATTAACCATCATTAGGCTACTGTACTGCAGCCAATCTTCTCTGTCCATTTTAGCTTGTCAGAACTAGTAACAATAACTAAAGGGGCGTGTCTTACCTTAAATTCTTTATACTGTAGGGAATTCTAACAACGTGTCTTTTAAATCCATCATGCCATGTTATAAATGTACTCATGTTTCATTCTGCGTTTATTTATTATATTCAGAATTTAAATCAATAAATCAGATATAGCAACTGTTTTTAGGGTTTTTTCCAAAGCCACACCCCTCTTAAAACACATCCACTGCGTTTGTTTGGGGGTTTTTTTCTTCTGTTTGCAGATTCTAGGGCAGGACAGATAATGGAGGTTCTTCCAGATGTTTTATTAACAGCTCTTGGAATATAAAGTCATAAATTCTTCTTTTTCATTTTTTAAAAGTGATTTTAAATCACTTACTGCACATTACATTACATCATACACACACACACACACACACACACACACACACACACACACACACACACACACACACACACACACACACACACTGTTTTAATCTAATAATGCATCTGTTGGGCGAAATGTTTCGTATACAGGTAGAAAATTAACATGTCATTCATTTGAGTCTTATGGAAAGAGTCTGTCATTTACAAGTCCTGGAATCATGTACTGTGATTATTTCAGTGACAAAATAAACTTTAATAATGCACAGATTGATGACTCAACCATCAATCATATAAACAACAAAGTTGTAATTTATGATTTAACTATTAATGAGTTTTTTTTTTTTTTTGTACCGTTCATTTGACATGTTTAAATCAAAGTTTGAAGCAACGCTAGGGCTCTAGGTTTGCATTTTTATGTTTTTGCAGACATGTTGTCTACGGCAAGTGTACTGTGACTCATTTGGGAGAGGAGAGCAGTCATATCCACTGAGTGGCATGGTCTGCACATTAAACATCCACTCAAACCCAGTGTTCTGGTTCCCTTTCAACACACGGCTCTCTGAGGGCTGCTGAGCCGCAGAACCCCAGTGGACCTGTCTATCCATTCAAAAACAAGCTGGGGGAGGGGAGCATGATTTATTTACAGTGTTTACTGCTTACTTTCTGTACTAGGCCTTTGAGAGTGAATAAATTTTTTACAAATTTCCTCTACGCATAAAAGAGCGGCCAAACTCCTGGGCATTTGGCTTCCAAAACAATCAAGTGCAATAGTATGTGTAACTCCTATCACCTTTATCAATGACATGCCTGATTTCTTTCCTTACTTCACATTATAAATATTTTAAAGTGAAGCCTTGGTCTATTAACCACATAGTGGCAAAAGTAAGTATGTTAGCCAAACAGTCTTTACCTGTTCTTTTCCCCCTTCAGTAACAGGTATATGTTAAAAGCAGTTGAAGGTGCTGCAAAAATGGATCTTGATTAGTTTTCTTATACATTTCATACAGACACGTCCTTCCTGCATCCTGCTCTAAATTACACAATCAATAGACATCATTTTCTAATGCAATTTTTAAAATACAGTTTTGGACCACCTTTAGTTTTGATTATGGTGCACAATAATAATAACCATGGCATTGCTTAAGCAAAGTAACAAAATTGAATTCGGTCTAAAGTTATATTTATCTTTGGGCAAGATCTTGTATTGCTAATGGGAGACATTACGAGGACTTTCAATGGGGTTGAGGTACGGACAATGTGTGGTGGCCAATTCATTTGTAAAAACGATTCCTCATGTTCCCATAACCACTCTTTGACAATTAGCAATCTTGTAATATATGTGTGCCACCAGGGAAGAAGAAATCCATTCATTCAGTACATCCATGTAATCATCTGACTTTATTTTATTGCCATATGACATTGCCGAGATGTGACTAACATCCAACCGACGTGACCACCTGAAGCAACTTCAGATCATAACCATAGCTCCGGAATTAATTGTCAGACCTCATGACCTTGTTCATTGTTTCAAAGTCCAACCTTTTTATCTGATTAATTTCACTGCAAGGGGATTTCTTATGACCACACAGCTGTTTAAAACAAATCCTGTGAGTTCTTGTTGCATTGTGCATGTGGAAATGTTATTACTTTGACTATTAACCAAGCTGTAATTTTTAATGTTGATGTTTTTATGATAGAACTTCCCCAAGTGTGTAAGTGATTTCTAATTACAGTTATTACCTTTTTGCTCTTTTTGTTTCCTTTTTTACCCCCCTTTTGGAGGCTCCAATCACTGCTGTCTTATCAACTTGGTAATGCACATGCCTATAGCCCTCGTTGATACCCACATAAAGTATCATACTGTACTTCCACCCCTCCAGTTAAACATTTCTTTGGATTTACTCGTCATTCTCATGGATCTCAGGACAACCTGCAAACGTTTTAAATGCTGCTGCCAGTTGTTACTATAAATTATTATACCATTTAAATAAGCTGTGGTATGCGTATTGTGTGGGTGTAAGATTCTGTCCTTGAGACTTTTAAAATGTCACCTTAAGACAACAAAGTAGAAAGCGTAAACCCTATTAAAAGCAGTTTAACATTCAGTATTTGGGATAAATACCAGACAAGGGGTGCAACAACAGGAACAAAAGCATCCAGTTTTTTTGTAACACAGGGTGTCTGTCATGCAACGCTCATCACCAGGTCAGATGTTACAGGAGAGCTTTTTGCTAACCAAGAACTTTCCCAAATTGAAAGTAGGACCACATTCATTCTAATCTACTTACAGTATGTTTACATTGCAGTAGAATACAGTACAGCTAACACTGTATTTATTACATTTTATGGCTCACAAATGATTGTATAGATGAGCTAGAAAAATGTCAACTAACCTTGTACTGTAGTATGTATCATGTCTATCTATAAAACAAGAAAAAAAAGAAAGCTACTGACACTAAAAGTATGTATTCATTCTAAACTATTCTTTCTATTTCTTTTTTTCTTATTACTGAAGCATTACGTGGGAAATAGATGTGAGCAACAAAATATTAGTCTATTTTTTTATGTTAATAGAAACAGCAATACACACTAATTGGGCACACAGAGGGCCAAACAAAATTGTACCTAACACACAAAAATGCAGGCTTTTGTTAATGCCCTTCCCACGAAGCAGCAGATTGGCTGGAAGCACTTAAACGTCTTAATAAGAAGCAAGAGCTCCTCCATGGCTCAGTTGCTACCTGCATCTGGATTGAAACAGCAAGCAAACTAAGAGAAATAAATGTAATCATACAGAGGACACTCTGAATGTCCAACTTTTGATAAGTTGTTGCAAGATTGGACTACACACCGTGTTAGGTCATAACTACAGAAAAACTGCCAGCCTAGGACCGTTAACCAATAGGAAACACGATCAGTATATTTATAACCTTTTATTTTTATTATGGATGTAGTCTGGTATCCTTGTTCTTTCTTTCAGTTTCAACAAAAACCAACCCAATGTGGTGGCTAATTGATGCCATTTAGTTCAAATCTAGTTCGCTGGAAGGAAAATCTTATTGTGTTTTAAAACTCACAGCTTGGTGTGTGTTTAAAAAAAGAGAGAGAGACTGAGAGCAAAGACATATTCTGAGTTCTTCAATGACAAGCTGACTGTTCCACCATAAAGCACCGCCAATTTAAATTGCAAAGCGGGTTGCCAACTCTCCTCAGAGGCAATAACTGTAAGTATTTTGTGAGAGCACAAAAATAAATAAATAAAGGTGCGGTATGCAAATAAGGTTGACGGAAGAGTACTTTGAGGCGAGTAGGTAATGTAGGAGCTATTCATCACGCAGAGGGAGAAAGTAGCACTGGTCGTCCTTAGCATATTCTAATGAAGGCCATCATGGAAATGAGCATGACCTTTTCTTTTTTTCCTCCACACTAGTTCATATTCAATGGAGAAATCTGGTACATATAGTCGGTGTGCTACATATGGACATACATATACATACTGGGTGATTTTAAGGCATAACAAATATTCTTCCACTTAAACGGAAAGAGTACTGCAGAAGCTAATTAAATATATCAGTGCTGAAGCAAACAGTGTAGACCGAAGCATGGCTTACAGGAAGATGACCATGAGGAATAAATTGAATGAATGAAGGTTACTTCTTTGTGCTAGGATCCGGATGCCAAGCAAGTGAAGGAACAGTGTTTGTAGACGTTAAATATAATAGGTGGGAGATGTCTGCCATTCACCTGTCTCTAACTCTGCACCTGTGCATGAATGTCAGTGAAAAATAAATAAATAAACCAACAAACATACGACTGACAGTGCCAGTAATTGACAGTGAGAAAAGCAGACAAGTTACATACCCTTACGATAACTTTGAACTTTTCCACTTGTAAAAATTAAGCATAAATATTGAAATATTGAAATGAAAGATGTGCTGTCGGCAGATTTGGGGCAAGGTGGATGTTGTGGGGGGGGGGGGGCAGGAGGGGATTTTCAGGTGAGGGCGGGAGAATAGAGGGGAAAGTATTGCTTGTGCATCAGTAAACAGCTCTGGCCTCCTCCCAGAACCGACAGTTATGGATAGGAAGCATTACCAGCCATGGTAATTAAAGGCAAAACTAATACAGGCTGGAGAAAGAGGGGGGTCTCATCCTCAATCTCCATTCATCATGGATTGGCTGCATCACAGAGCACATGAATTAGCCTGTGCTGCTTCTTTCTGCTTCTAGCTACTTGTGTTGGTCTACATTCAAAGCTGGCCTGTTTTTTTGTTTTGTTTTGTTTTGTTTTGTTTTGTTTTGTTTTGTTTTGTTTTGTTTTGTTTTGTTTTAAACAAACATCAATGCTTTGGAACAAGAGATAAGAAGACACCATGACCATGTCAAACGGGTTAGACTGAAATTCCACGTATGTAAAAAAAAAAAAAAAAAAAAAAGTATCTATATATACAGTATATATATATACTGCAATTTAAATCATCTATTTTCATGGGAACAATATGAGTTCTCAAGCAATGTTGCCGGACAACACCTGTAATAATGGTCCGATTCACATTGGATAAGCAATCTCCATATAAATTACAGACATGGAAGTGTCTGCATGATGTATGTTTCTGCTGCTCACACAATACTCAGTGCATGTTGCAAGGAGTATGTCAACTCAAGTTGAGTTCAATCAGCAATAAGGTACGTGGGCATAAAAATAGTATTAGGCTATAACTATGCTAGGATAACAATAAGTTATTTAAAGCCACGACAATCATCACTGATTAGAGTCTATTCAAATGTCTCAAACAACAAAAAGTTATTTGACATTTGAAACTTAGAGGACTAGTCTGGTTATATGCTTGGGTTCTGGTTTTGGCAGAGAAAAGAACACTTCCTGGAATGTTTCCGAAATTAACACACCTTTAAAAACATCCTTTCCTCCAGGATATGCCAATTTGAGTGGGATACATAAATATTATCATCTGATGGGTTATTTCAATTGGTATTTTATAGAAGATGATAAACTGTTTCTGGAAGAACAACTGAACAATCTTACCAATTGTGATTAAACCCTTGTGTAAAACAGTAAATATACAGTATAGTAATTTTCATAATTATTATTTTTTTAATCAGTAGATCACAAGAATCAAATATTTTAAAAAGAACAAATTTGGTTTCACTTGACTGAAAAGTTTATCCAGGTTTATAATCAATTGTTCTATCTTATGCAGTGTCACAAGTTGTAGTAGGAAAAGTGTGCAGCTGTAAACACTCCGGCTGAAGATTGTCAGTATATAGATTTTCTATCAGTGCCCAACACCACATTGTTTTTCTCTTCCCAGATCCAAATAAAGCTGAATCCATTCCGCTATTATTTCTATGAAAGTCCTTCCTTTGGTGGCCCCATGGGAAAATGATTGGAAATTGGAGAATATTAATGAAAGTATTTCTCATTTTGCATTCCGCAGTCTGTCTAAACATACAACATATGCTGAAACAGCATGTCTATAAATCATCTATTTTGGGCACACAATGGTCTTTTAGGCATAATGAACTGAATATTTGAAATGTGTATGCGGTAGCTTATCTAATTTGCTTCTGAAACTAGACCATGTTCTACTCACTACTGTCATGAGAAGCAAATAGTGCAGTCATCATCATCGGGGCTCAAATCGTTCACATATCTGCCAGTGACACAATCAGTGTCCCAGAGAAATAGCACCTGTGAAAGCCCTACAAGACAAATGCACATCTCTCGATGCTATGCTGTCTGTCCCAGTACTAATAGTAGCTCATTTCGTGCCCCTTGTCTACAGCTATGAGAACAAGGAGATGTGTGTCCGAGTCTGTGCGTGACAGTAAAAAAAAGCCACAAAGGATTGTAATGTTGCCAATAAGCTGGGTTACATGCTGAGGGAAAGAGAGAGAGAGAGAGAGAGAGAGAGAGAGAGAGAGAGAGAGAGAGAGAGAGAGCAAGTGACCTGAGACAAAATGCCATTGTAGCATATTCTACATCATGTGGAATGACATACCTTTGCCAGGACCAGTCACCTAAGGCATCATGACACACACACACACACACACACACACACACACACACACACACACACACACACACACACACACACACACACACACACACACACACACACACACACTTTTACATCTCTCAGCACCGTGTCAATACTTCCACTGTAAGTGGGACAGCAGGAACCCAGCATGTCACATTAGTAAAACATGGACACTGGCTAAAAAAGGGAGAGAAAGTGAGAGAAAAAAGAGAGATGACAAAATTTCAATATTAAGAATTTCAATATTAAGAATTGATTCAGAATTTATTTTTATTTATCATTGACAGGATATTTTGTAGCTTCAATGCATTTGATATTAATAAAGAAGTAAGTGTAAGTAAAAAATAGATATAAAAAATTATAATAATAAAAAATTATAATAATGATAATACATATTCAGTAATTGCTTTAGGGGGTGTCAGTCCATTGCAGTGTACCAAGAACACACATTCAGACATTTGTTTAAATCTACCAGCATGTTATATATATATAACTTTCCATGGATGTCTGTTCAGATTGAGGTTGACAAGCGGATTAACCACATTGAACTCTTTGACTGTTGAGCCCCATACAGGACACAGTGATGCACTGGGTGTTCCGATACTTTTCTATCATGGCCAGCATTGACTTTTTTTCAGCAATTTGTTTTACATTCCTTTTCAGTGTGATCAGGCTGGCCTTTGTCCCCATAGGCATACAGTAGATGAGCCTTGCATGCCCATGATCCTGTCACCAGTTTACTGCTACATAATTGATAATCAATGTTATTCAAGAACATGCAAAGGTACAAAAGAGCAAGACTGAATGATGGAGGTACAAGTCTGGGCTTTAGTTGTGGTAGTAGTAATAGTAGTTATTATTATTATTATTATTATTATTATTATTATTATTATTATTATTATTATTATTATTATTATTATTTAATAAACTTAATTCTTTTGATTTTTTAGACTTTATTCCCCTTTAAAACAAACGTTATGAAATATACCAAAGACATAGACATAAATGTTCATTACAAAAATTACACAAATACATTTATTTCTACATGTCCTGATACATTATTATTTATTTATTGCTATTTCACAATCATATTTGTATCTGTGATTTTTTTTTTTTTTTTTTTTACTTAAACTTCAAAATCTGAAAAATGTGAAAATATTCAAAAAACTGCCCCATACATGGCTTACATTTCTAATAAGGGCTAGTGTGCATATACTGCATAAACTATACATAAAGTCCTGATGATTCATTTTTAATACTGATTTGTTGGTGATTGTTTGGCTTATTACAGACTTTGAATTGTAGTTTTACTCAAACTGCACAGCATAAACAATTGAGAATCAAGTGCACAGGACCATCTGTGATTTGTTTATCCAGAATGACTAATATTCATTTAGTAGTTGAACTACATGCAGAAACTGTCTCTATAATCAAAAAATCTTGATTAAAACAACACAGGCATCTTTCTGATATTGTGAGTCTGTGGGATGAAAGACAAATGAAAGACAGCTGTTCAGAAATAAGGGGAAGAGACAGTAAAGTGAAAATGTTGCACATATGACTTGAAAGCACGTTTCTATCCATATGCCTGATTGAATGCAAACACACACTGGTACGTACACCCACAAACACACACACACACACACACACACACACACACACACACACACACACATTGGATTACAAGTGGAAGGGCTAACCCAGGGTGCCAGGAGCAGCTGATAAGGGGAGCTTCAGAGCGAGACAGGGGAAAGTGAAGACGATGGAGAAACTGATATGCGCTGATCTTCATGATAAGCGCACCCGACAACTTGTGACCAGCATGCTGTTAGGACACTAATTGCCCATGAAAGGTGACCTGGGGCAAGGCAAAGCAGCTCAGCTCCGCTAGCCCAACATGATCCCTCTCGACAGCATACATCCTCACATCAAACCCCAACACTCTCACCCTGACACCCACAACTGCGCACTGATACTCCCCTGGCATACACGCAAGAAGACTGGAGGGGAGGGCGGGAGGGAGTGAGGCCGACAAGAAAGGATACAGAGATATGAGATGAATCGCCCTGACAAGTACCTACTGGTGGTTGAGATGATGTTGAATCTGTCTGGAATAGAGAAAAAGCGAGAGGCATCTATCCTGGAAAAAAACGATGACAAACCTGGAAGGGTTGCTCAAACCGTGCAGCTGATCTGAAAAGGCCGTTCCGTCTAGTAAAATACTGTGTAATTTTGTATTTGTTGCTGCATAGCCTTTAGAAAATGAAAGAAATTTTTGTATGTGCTGTCTGCATGGTGTTTGCCTCTGACTGTTTCTCAGGATCAAATACACCTCATGAGTTTTACATAATTCAAAACATAATTGGATGGATGGTGCCAAAGAAGATAATTGGTTTCAATTAAAGATGTGCAAAAGATACTTTTTTTTTTAACCTGCTGGAAAGTTTGTTACTTTTGCTGGTACTGGTACTGGTGATGTATTTCCTACTGTAACTTCTTTTTTTGGGGGGGGGGCGAGAGAGCTCAGCCAATCAGCTCTCTCTAGGCATCCTGCTGCGAGAGGTTACAGCATCACCCGGGAATCGAACTCGCAATCTCCGGATGATAGGATCACTCGGAAGTAGGGCTCCGTCACTCGGAAGCCCTACTGTAACCTTTTAACCTTGTTCTATGTCTTATAATAAAAACAAAAGCCTCATTTGAACCACCATGATTTTGACCAGGCAGTTACGGAAGATGCCCTTTGCAGTTTTACTCAGAGATATTGAAAAATAATTCATATATACCACTCACTCAAAGTCTATACCGCTTTATTTGTATACGGCGTCACGGGGGACCTGGAGTAACAATTATTTTACTGTGACAGACTGCAAAGTGCCCAAAGTTACAATTTAGAAATTGGTTGCTTATGTACAAACCTCAGCAGCAACCTTATTTCCCCTCTCATCCGTTCCAACCACTCAGCATTCATCATTACCAGTATACGTCATCATCTGCACCTGTTTCTCACTGGTTCTGCTTAAATTTCTAGTTTTATGGCTTATTTCTCTAAAACTAAAAAACTTGCCAATAAAGAGAGCCAAAAAAAAATCCTTCAGGAAACCTGGAGAATTATTCCTCAAGGCTACATTAAAAATACAAGAAAGTCTGGCGGCTCTTTGGAAACAAAATATGAAGAACTTAACATTTTTCCATTTCCTCACACAGGTGATTTATACTGATACATTTGATATTGATACATTTGGAGAACCCTAAACCTGAGATAACTTCAAGGAGAGAATTGACCAGTAACTATGTACAGCATATGTGTATATGGTATACATGAAAGCCCAACATGTCAAAAATATACCCACACAGGATCAAATGAATTTTAATGGAATTAACCACATTAGACTGTTATAGTTCCCAGATATTGTTGAAATATAATGCATTTTGATTTTGACCTTGCTTCTCAAACCCCCTGGACTTATGTAGCTCTGCAGTTATTTCATGGTAGTGACCTGAGCTGTCAGAGAGAGAGAGGGGGGGGGGGGCATTCCTACAGTAGAATCACTATATTACCAACACAGATAACATGGGTAAGAACAAATTAGTGAAAGGTTCAGGAAAAGATTTCTTATAGTTGGATACTCCAGAAGTAAGAGGATGCTTGTGGCCAATAACTACAATGGGATACCAAGACAAACACAATCAACAATAGCATGGGTATAATGAGGAATCGAGTCACGGAAGGAAATAGAGTGAGCAGCTTGCATGGAGCTCATTTTGTGTCAAAAGCATATTATAAGATCTGTAAACAAAGCACTAAGCAAAAAGATGGCAGTCCTTTCACAATGCCTTCTCTCCCACTCGCTCCTTTCTGCCAACATGTTTCTGAGTTTTGACACAGTTTTTTTTTCTTTTTTTTTTTTCACAGTTCTTTAGAAGCAAGCATACAACTGAACTGTCTAATGATAAACTGGAATTTAAAGCAACAAAACCACAGACTCATACAGTAGCTGTGCAAGAAAAGATTCATAAATCTAAAGTTACAGATAATATAAATATGAATTGCATATTAAACATAGTTTGATTTGCCAACATCCATTTTTAAAATCACGCCTTATATTTTTAACTATTTTGGTTTCTGACCTTGTAGATCTGTTTGCCCTTGTGCCCACCACCTTTACCACAAAGAAGTGATTACTGAAGATCAATGAATGGTAGTGACGTTGAAACATGAATTGTAAAAAATGGAAAAACCCAGAACAAAGTGAATTTCAGAAGCACAATGACAAACATAAAGATCAACTAAGATATTAATAAGATATTCTATGTGTGTGTGTATATATATATATATATATATATATATATATATATATATATATATATATATATATATATATATATATATATGTGTGTGTGTGTGTGTGTGTGTGTGTGTGTGTGTGTGTGTGTGTGTTACTTGTACAGTATTTGTCATACTGTTCAATCTACTGTATATAGAACACTAAAAGGCCAAGTCCTTTAAAATCAAGATGGAGCTGTAGTGGCACATAGAATCCTACAGGAGTACATCTCACTCTCTCCTCCTCTCTTCTTTCACTTCTTTTGCACTTTCTTTCCATTCTGAACAGTCTCTCTCCCCACCCAAATGTCAGAAAAGCCAGGTTGGTCCATCCATCTCTGTGCAATCCCCCTGACACAAGAGAGACATGGAAACTTCCAGAAATATGTCTCCCTGTCTTTGTATTGATCCGGCTGGTCTCTGAAGAGAGTGGATCTCTTTACAGTGTGGAGCCAGACTGCTGGAGCCACAGGCCTGTGTGTCTGCTTGCTCTGGCCCTGATGGCTAAACTGGAAGGAATCTGTCCATACGTCCCCGTTATTATTAATAAGAAGAAAAAAAAAAGAAAAAAAAACCTGGACTTGACACATAAGGCAGTGCTGTTTCTGGATATCTTTCTCCAAGTGAGTAGTTCTCAAAATGAGTAAAGCCCAGATGGCAGATGATCGGATGTTAGCACTCGGGAGATTTTGAAGACGATGCCTGTTCGCTCTCTACACCTCCTCATCACCTCACTTTGTTTTACATTAACAGGTTCTGAAAATTTCGTTCGTTCTTTCTTTTTTTTGCAAAGAGAGTACAAAAGACACTTGAATAAATAAACAAACAAAAGTGGCGAAAAAACACAGCTTGTGTTAAAATCTCCGCAGAGCTGTAAATGTGACTCATTTCTCTCGTTTTTTTTTTCTTTTCTTTTCTCATGTCCTCATTTTTTCCTCCTCATGAAAAGTGCTATTTGTCAGGAAATTAAGAACTAGTTGAAAAGTGTCAAGTGTCACGGTAATTAAAAAGACAACTCTGGCCCTCTCCTCGGGTGAGCATCACTGAAGACATTAAGTTAACAAAGTACAGAGCGAGTAACAGCTAGGGGAAAAGTGACAGTTATCTGCTAAATTCATAAATGTGCCTTTTTGTATAACAGTAATCATCATACTTCATGCTGTCATTTTCCATTTTAATTGCTCGCCCCGGTGCCTCGGCTCAGGGAAACCGTTGGAACCCCCACTGAGCCCAGTGTGGAAAGAGAGAGACACAGAGAGAGAAAAGGGATGAGAGAGAAAAATAATAAAAGGTATAAACAGCGACAAGAGAAAATGAGACAGAGGTGGAAAAGGAGAGGGAGAGTAAGTGAGCAAAAGAGGAGGGAGAAGGAAACAAACCGAGCCGATTTGACGCTCCATTTTAGGTCACTGGCATGTGAGCTCTTGACAAGTTAATTTTTTGCAATTAGACTATTCTGAGAACAATCGGAAACAGGGAGGTCTTCAGCGACACTGCTTCCCTGTGTGTGCTGAAAGGAACGTTAAATTACACTAAAGATAAATACACAGAACGTGAGCTATAGAGTTTGTTCAACAACTCCTAAGCAGTGTTGGAATTGTAATACAGACTTAAACCATTATAAGAGTTTTAGGCTTATATCATGGATCAGGCGTTATATGGGCGTACAAAAAATGAAAGTGTGGAATAACATAGGGTCAAACAAACGCCATCATTTCTTAAAGTGGAAATATCATAGCAGAATCGAAGCAGACTATTGTAAAGCCCTCTTCCGGGAAGAGCTGTTCAGGATTAACTTCTGCTTCCTGGTTAGAAATGCTTAGAATCAATCAAAAATGTATTTATTGTCAATAAGAATTTAGTCGAGCACACTGCAAAATGTAACACAGCAAGCTACATGTATCATTTTAGCAATGTCGAAAGACAGAAAAGACAAGCTGGTGAGTGTTTACAGCTGGCAAAATGGATAAAAATGCGATCACATTCTTTAATAATTCTTTAATTAATTAGTATTGGCAAACTGCTGTGTTATAAGAGGAATAAAGCACTTCATGCTGTTTTAAGGAGGTAAAAGTGACTCTATGTTGCTTAACATCAGTATGAATTACTAAGGATAGTTTTTTTTTGTTAATTTTTTTTCTTTACTGTTTTTCTTTTTATTTTTTATGATTCATTGTGAAATTGCATGTTGTTCATTAGCATACTGCCCTGGTGTTTGAGAATACAATAACCTTGTTGTCAAGGGGTTTTCAACTCCCCTAACGGAAATCCACTGTAATGGTTCCCTTATCCGAATCCAACTCACAGAGCTTGCGAATTGTCCAAGCTGAATGAAGCATGTTGGGAAATAGGGCCTTAGGAACTGCACTAAAGAACGTTACTATTGTGGAATGTATTTTGTATAAAGTTGTTGTTTTTTAAATATGATAAACTTGGATTTGCACTTTTACAACAACAACAAAAAAAAACACTCCGGAGTCGCAGCCTGCAGTTGAGTCTCCTTGTTACAAATCCTTTGGATTTTGTTCTAATCTCATGCTGTGATCTCTAGCCACGTTGTTGGGAATGGGCTCATATTTCTTCCCCACTATCTTGTTATTTCTATAACCTCATTGCTAGCCATGATGGATTCCTCCGAGCAAAACATTACCGTGAGGATCCTAAAATGATCCAAGGTTTTGTCCCAAGAACATTAGATAATGTTCAGTAACTGAAATTGGTGCATTTCCGTTTTCCTGTGGTGCGGTTTACTAAAGCAACTAAACTTTAGCTTTAGGGTTCTGTCTACCTTTATCTTTCTCCACCTAACTGTAGAAGAACATAATAAGGAACATAACTGGAAATCAAGAATAAGTTTTGTATCCTGGAATGCACCATTAATATTTTTGATGATCGTGAAGAAGTGTGGAGTAGCCTTTTTTTTTCTTACAGACTAATCATGAGCCAACAAAAAGAAATGTTAAACTGGCCAAAGAAATAATAAATAAATAAATGAATAAAATAAATAAAATAAAAGCTCGTCTTTTTTCTCATATTTGCAATTTTCTAATCATTTATACAAGAATTTGAATGAATGAAATATAGGTTTAATTTGGGTCATTTACAGGGCTAATATATATATATATATATATATATATATATATATATATATATATATATATATATATATAATTATTATATATAATTATTTATTTATTTATTTATTTATTTATTTATTTTTTCCGCATTCATTTAACTTTAAAACTTAAAGCCAGATTGGTATTTAACTTTCATTTGAAAAAAAAAAAAGGAGTGTATTAAAATGTAGGGCTCACATGAATATGAGATTCCTCCATTGGGTCCTGCTATGTTCATTTACTCAGCCTAGAAATTCTTCCGTTTCTTTGTTACTGTCCATTTCTCTCTCTCTGCGTCTGAGAGTTTTTTCAGCGGCGAGTCTCTTTTAAATGGTGCTGACAGGCCGAGCTTCCTTCTCTGTTTAATTAAGGAGAGAGAGGGCCATGACTGGATTGGGCTGGCTGCAGTTGGTCCAGTATAATGGAGATAATTAACTTACCCTCATCACTTAACTTCAAAGGTCCACAAGACTCTGAAGGAAAAAAAAAAAGAGGGAATCAGAGACATGGAGTAGATTGCGGAGGGAGAAGGAGACCGTAAACATGAAAAGGATAGCCCATGTGAGAGAGATAATTGTCTCGTTATTTACCTGGGCTGAGATTTCCATAAGTGGGTAGTGCATCCTAGGGTCATCAGAAAATCGGAGTGTGGGAAACAGAAAATACGACGTTTTTATAGTAGGGCTGTAAATCTAAAGTATACATCCACATTTACACGAACGCACACTCATACAGACAAACACCCTCCCCCTCTTTCCATCTTATGAGACAGGTAATTACTGCTTTTAACACTGTCTCAGCTTTCCCTGAGACTGAATTTCTTCAAATGAGCTCAGATGGAATGAAGATCATGACCATACACACCCACTTTTTCCTCCCTCTATCTCCATTTCTCAATATTTCTTTCTTTTCTCAAATGCATGGGTTAATATACAATTTAGATCCCAAATCCTAAAAGATAAAATAAAGAACTGATGCCAGCATCAATTGAAGGGTTTTAATAAACCGAGGCATCAAAGAACGCTTCGAAGCGTGTTGATCTGCTCTGGTTGGAGATCTTTAAAAAGAAAAGAAGTCCTGATTGTATTAGTGAAAACCTCAGGCACAACTGGTACAACTGGTAACCCATGGAACTATTCATTCTTGGGAGGGGGGGGGGGGTTAAATTCAGATGATTTAGTAAAGCTGTAGCTAAGGAAATGGAGACGCCCTGAGCATGACTAGCCCACACACTTCAGCGAGTTTAACCATGGTAAGGTTAGAAGCCCAATTTTCAAAGACAGAAAAATTGAATGAGAAAACGAACTCTCCTCCAGTCTGAGCTGAAAATCAAAAGGGGCACAAGACACAGAGACACGGTCCCTCTGAAGGCCCTAATTGCCTGAGGAATAACACTGGCTGAAATGTTGTTACAAGCCCGGCTGTTGATTTAAGACCCCGGCCATTATGGGCCAGTCTGTGTAGAAGGCTGAGTGGCTGACCCCCCTGGTGCTTTGATATAATACCCAGTCACCAGGCATTTAGACCAACCTTGCCCCCTCCTTACTCCCCAGCCCTAAATGAGACAGGACCGTCAATTTGCTACCCCCGTCAAAGGGACCAGCCGGCCCCTTCCACCATGGCTGTGCCAACTGCCACTTGCTGTGACATCATGTGGCGGCTCATGCCATTGCTGTAATGCAAAGCCACATGTTTTAGGCATGTTGCCAAATAGGAATACTCTACATTATTATTTGGAATGGTAAGAATATAGTGCGCACTATGTAGTTGGTTTGTTTCTTTATTTTTTTGGTAAAACAGTTCAGCATGGCATTTGGTTGAGAATAAAAAGAGACTATGGATGCAACTAATTTGTCATATGCACATACAGTACTGTAGGTGAGTGCACATACAAAGCATGTACGTAAGCAAAAAGTCAGGTAAGAAGCTTGTGTTCATGTGACCAGCAGAAGGCTCTGAAGATTGCAGTACAAAGGAAAAACATATTAACCCTGAACATGTGATGCTGTGTATTGCATTCATATGGTTCATTCATTCATCCTTAGTACCTACCTGGGCAAGACAGGTGGCTTAAAATAGTTTTAGTTTTAGTTTTTGTTTCTTTGTTGTTGCTTTTTTTTTTTTTTTTTAAATGAAAAAAAAAAAATATATATATATATATGAATAAAAACAATATTTGCATACTAATTTAACTCCAATAATTAAGTGCAAATAAATGTGAAGCACTGAACAGACATAAATAGTGTCAGTGTGTTACACCCCTATTCTACAGTACATATTCTAGAGCTGTTTAAGATGCATTTAAAGTTGCAGCTGTGTGCTTGTTACTTTTTGTCAAATGGAAGGTGTCAAATCCTCATATATATGATGTAGAAAACACTGTTTCAGCAAAAGTAGGAGGAATAAAAGAGAATTAGTAAGATAAGAGAAGTTATGGGGAAAGCAGCAGGGAGGTGAGGAACAGAGGATTTGAGGAATGGAAGATCAGAGGTGTAGGAAGGAGGGGTGTAGCAATTCACGGTGGATGAATATGCGTGTGTGTGCGTATGTGTGTGTATGCATTTATATGGTGACACTTAGTAAATCGTGTTGGACAGGAGCGGGCCAGGCTGAGCTGCAGCGGCGTGACGCGGGCTGATGCACCGTGCCGGCCTGCATTACTCTCGCCAACGCGGCTGCATCTGCGCGCTCTTTACTTCGATGCAGCCAACAGCCAATCACTTCTTCCACTCTAATTACCAGGCATGTAAACCCATCACTAATCCAAAAATGCAGCATGGCACACAACGAGGATAGGGAAAGGGTCAAAGGATGGGGGTCAGGGTGATGTCCAAAAAAGAACACCATGTAGGTTTGAACCTGTTGTCTTGTTAGCGCAAGACCGTTGCTCTTAGCCCTGATCGGACTCCACGCTCCTCCGTTACCAGCTCCAGCCTTCACCTTGTATAACCCTTGCTCCTCAAGAGAAGGTCATCAGGGTGGCATGTGATTGGCTGAGACTCCACGATGTGGCAAGCATGACACAGCTGAAGTGACAGGCGAGTTCCTTTCAGCCATAACTGGGTAGTGAGCAATAAACAGATGAATAAACAAAAGGAGAGGTGAGCAGAACACACCCATCAGGCCGATTCGCTGCCTGGCCGACACACACAGCTGGCCCAGTCACGGTAAGTTGAAGAAATGTTGTCTTAATGTATCTTCACACACCTTCGCTGTACATGCAGAACTTATCTGGCACATGTCAACTCTCTAGAGGCTTAAAGTCAGTGTGTGAGCACACCAGGGTGGCACCCTGAGAAAACATGGTCAACTCTGAACAGATGCTTCATCTAACCAAACCTGTCAAATCACTAAATTACTAAATTTAGTCAAATCCCATATAAAACAAACCATGAGAACATTTTTGCATCATTCTAAAAAAAAAAAAAAAAAAAGTATATATATTTATATACTGTATATGTATATAGGAATGTATTTACAGTAAGGGCAAATAATGTTGCTTCTTACTGAAAATAAATGATTCTAGTAATATCAGTGGCAACACAACAAGACTAGGTCAAGCCTTACCAAAGAAGAAAATCTCATAATAAAAAAATTTATTTGATCATGTTCTAGATAACAAAGTCTTACGTTTTTTGATACAATCAACACTGAAAATACACAGAAATCATTTAAACAGATGAGACTATGACTCGCGGAAGTTCAACATGTATTCTCTATAAATACATGAGTTCATTTTCACTGCAGTGATTCTTTCTTTCTCTTTTCTTTTTTATATAGTCAGAGAGAGGAGAAGCAGAGCAGGTAATAGTGCAATTCTCTGTGGTACCTTTAATTATCTGATCCATATTCTTTTTGTCATCCATCCTCATAAGTAGGAAAAAGTGACTCATGCATCATACATTTAGCAAATAAAAATATTGATTATTAGTAAGTGCTTTATCCTGGTAAGGCTCGCTGTGGATCTGGAGCCTAACCTGAAAATAATGGGCATAAAGTATGAATAATAACCTGGATGG
The DNA here is from genome assembly GCA_011419295.1 of Clarias macrocephalus. Taxonomy (NCBI): domain Eukaryota; kingdom Metazoa; phylum Chordata; class Actinopteri; order Siluriformes; family Clariidae; genus Clarias; species Clarias macrocephalus. The sequence continues at coordinate 56,193 of JAAGKR010000905.1, forward strand.
TATGCATGTTCTCATCTAGTGTCAATTTAGAGTCACTAGTTCAGTTTCAGTTATGTTTTTGGACGGTGGAAGGAAACCAGAGACCCCTGACGAAACCCATGTGGGCAAGTGGAGAACATGTGAAACTCCACACAGACAGCTTGAGCTCTGGATCAAACCAGGGACCATGGTGCTATGAGGCTGCCCAATAATAATATTATTTACTTGACATTCCTTTGCTCGTACAGTATTTGTGCTGTGAAATCTATTCCCTACTAAATTTAATCTGTCCAGGCATTCCAAAAACACCTCATTTTCTCTTCAAGGCTAGCGCTGTGAATGTGACACTGATACGCTTGTTAATAATACCTAAACCAGTGCTGCACAGAATCAGCGCCGTGGGAGCGCGTTGAGAGAGCTCAGGCAGTTAGAGCTGTATGATTTTACTTTCCTAAAAGTCAGATTAGTTCAGTGCAAAGCTGCTCTTTTTAAAGGTTCCAACATTCTGAATCAGGTTTTGAAAAGTAAGTCTTGTACTGGATCATGATTTTCAGTCGGAGCATAAAAGCAGGCCCTTATCCATCATTGCTAGCAAGTTAGCAGGGAGACAGCACCAGCTAGTCCACTGCTAGAGAAGTGCAGCCACCAGCAGCATGATGCGGCCAGACAGGCAGGAGAAGAGCTGCAGAAACACCCGCGGCACACTGTCACATTTACCACATCTCATTTTTTCCGTGGCTGCATAGCCCTCTGTTTAACTCCTTTTGGCCTTCTTAAGGATACACAGTGTGCCGCGTACTGTCGATTTCTTGGCGATAGTCTAGTAAGATAATTAAGGATGAAATAAAGTTTATCTCCAACCCCCTGAAAGACGGTGAATTTTCAATATTGGTGGTTCAATATAACTAAGTCAAAAGTAAGAATGGATGCAAATGATGACTTAAAGTTGACTTCATTCCTCAAATCCTTAAAGTCCCATATTGTCCTATTATAACGTATAAAAAAATGTTCACCATATTACAACATTAAAAATACATTCACAGTTATTTACTGTTGTGAAACCTTTTTAAAACAGGTCATTAAATATATTGTAACTTATAGCAGCTATAAACAGTTTTATCCAGAAACCACATTTTATTCTGTAAATCTTCAGTTGTGCTTTTTTTCCTAAATGCTAACTAAACATCCCCTAATAGAAAAGTTCCTCATTTCAATTATTATTATTATTATTATTATTATTATTATTATTATTATTATACAGAGCATTTGTCCTTCAGATTTATATGTGAGCTGCGACAATAGAAATGTTAACATATTAGAGTGAGTGCATGAAAATAAACCATACAGAACTGCTATTATCAAAACTTAATAATTGCCCATCAAAAATGAATCAATTATCCAAAAAAAAAAAAAAATAATCAGAAACCGGAATTCATTTACTGCTGTGGTATATTTATCTGCAGTTTTTTTTTATTTTTTTAAACGGCTGTGCTCAAAGGAGCCAGAAAGTCGGAATTGGCCTGCTTTGTCCATCTAATACAATCAAATACAAGTGCTGTCAGTCCTGTACTGGAATTTATCCCAAATATTTAGTTACAACATTGTTTTTGTTGAATGGAAATCTAAAATGTCTCGAGCACCCATTCATCAAAAGTGATGTCACTAAACACAATACTACCCTGAGAAAGTTTACAATAAAACTCAGAGGGGGAAAAAATGTGGTAGCAATGTTGGACAAATTAGTTGCTTGGATCAAAATTTGTGAGTAGTGAGACCAGTCAGAATAAAGCTCCAGCTATTTCATGTCAGAATCTTTAACTTTTTCATCTGGAGATGTTACAGGACTGCTCAAAAAGAGAAAGCAACAGAACTTTTTAAAGAAGAAACAGTACGGCATGTAATCATGGTTTGCTAGCTCCAAAATATCAAAGCAAAAAGAGTGCAAAAAAACCTGTCAAATGTCAAGTGCAATTTATTTCAAAATGAACACAAAATTGTTCTCTCTTTTCCAAAGTATGTTACCAAATGAACTTCTAAAACAAGGGGGAAAAGAATCAGAGGAGGGGGAAAAAATATCTGAAGCTCAATTATGAATAATTACAGCTTTTCATTTTCAGCACGATGAAATAATTTGATTGGTTTTTAGACAGGCCTGGCTTAGCTCAAATGAGACAGGTCCCGTCTGTAGGCAGTTAGCTAACGCAGCACGGGACAACATGGTGGATCTCTCTCAGTGGGGAACGGACCCGTCAGCCATAAATCACGTTAGAGTTGCACCGGGAGGATGTGGTGAGGCGGCAAGGCAAATGGAGGTTCGATGTGACCCACATTAGGGAGATAAAGTAAATAAAGTAGTGGAGAAACACATTGAAGAGAGGCAGTTGGCCATTTCCATGAGCTCATGAGCAGAAAATGGATCGACAGCTGCAGTGTTTAATTCTCAGTGTGTAACAGGAAGAAAAGAGAGAGAGAGAGAGAGAGAGAGAGAGAGAGAGAGAGAGAGCAGCATGTTTTTCACAAAACACTGTTTGTGTCCACGTAGGCTTGGAGCATGTCGCTCTCGGAGGAATCAGTTACAATCCAATGTCAACTGAAGGTTTAAGATCCCTTGAAGTGGAAAAATCAAATAGAGAATTATACATTTAAGAGCACTGGCCATTGACCAGTAAAAAAGACCTACTAATGAGCTGTTCAGGATGTCACAGGAAGCTTCTATGTGCTGAACAATCAAATAACTCAGCATGGGATTGTGGGCCTCTGTTTAATATCACTTTCTCATTCAAACTAGAGCAATGTCAGGTCAGCCTTACAGATGTGAGGGAGCAGCAGTGACCCACGCTGCAGTTTTCTAACATTTAACCACAGATACAATTAATGGAATATTAATACTCTGTTTTTCCTAAAGCTACATTTAAACGCATCGGCGTTCAAAACAAATTAAAAAGAAAAAAAAAAGCATTTAGTGGAAAAGATTGCACAAATTTCTTACTTATTTTCTATACTGCTTATCTTGTGTAGAGTACAGGGAGCTCCAGGAACGAGGCAGAGGACACCCTGGATGGGATGCCCAGCCCATCACAGGACACAAGCATACTCACTCATACACCCAACCATACATTATAGCTCATCTGAAATCCCCAATCCGCCGACAATGCATGTCCTTGCACTGTGATAAGAAACTGGAGAACAATAGAACAGACATGGACCGGACGTGAGATTTGAACCCCAATCCTGAGACGCATATCTAAAGCCTAATATACTCATATATACTTTATATATAATTACAATTACATTATACAAGTTTAAGACTGACCCTGTCCAGGGTGGTCCCCGCCCCAAGCTCCAGCCCTCGAGCGACCCTGAATATGATGATGAGATTTAAGCATGAATTTCCTTGAGCTTGTCTTGTCTGATTAACTGCAAATCATTTACTGTTCGGTTTCACAAATAGTGTGATAAAAACAGGCATGTTTGTATGTTTTAAAATGTATAACTCATGGCTACATAAGTGAGATTTCCTCAAACATCGAAGGTCATGATTTGTTTAGGGTGCTGGATAGATACAAAGCACAATGAAATCAATATTACATGAATCAGTTTGTCCAAATCAAAATGTCCAAAATGCTACTGCACCATCACATCATCAACAAAAAACATAAAAGATAGATGCTCGAAATGCTCTGAAATGACAGAAATTAATGTTTCCAAAAAGCTTTTAAAAATATACCGTATAATGAACTAAAGACCTAATAAAACTTAACAAAACTTTTAGCATGAACAGAGATGGAATGAGTGAGTTTGAACTTGATTGACTGATATGGAAGATGTTTAGAATGAAACAAACGTTAATTTAAAGTTGCATCTCCCTCACTGTGGCGTGCTGTAAATATTCACAATTAACTCGAAGCTTTATAAACCTCCCTCTCTCAATCTCGATCTCTCTTGACATATCGGTTGTCCCATCATAGGACAAACCTACAGTTTATTTTAACATTCAGGAATTTTTTATTATTACTTTTTTAATTCATTGTAAAACATACAGTAGCTGAAGTTTCCACAAAAAAAAAAAAGCACAAATGCACAAATGCAAACACTACAACGTTTTGTATATTATTCCACTTTAACCACACACTTCAATTGAAACAGGTTCTAAAAGTGTTCACTCTTAGGAGACCTGCAAGGATGAAGGTGTGCAAATAAAATGGCTGATCCCATCTTTTTCTGTTGACCGCACCCCTCAAATTCAGCTGAGGGCGTTTGACATCTTTGAGCAAGAACAACAACGGGAAAATCGCAGAGTATGTAAATGTGACATAACATTTAGTGGAGTTAACTCTAACAGCTTTCTGTTTCCATTTAAAAGACTAATCAGCAGAATAATCAGAGTGTAACAGAGGTGAAGGCAAGACGTAGGCTTTCAAGCTGCTCTTTCCATCCATAAGCTTTTAGACTTAGGACCATTAATCAGAGCATTACAGTCGTTTCACTACACTTTATTTGCTCTTAAAACGTACAGTATACATACTTGCAAAGAAAAGAAAAAAGCAAAAAAAAAAAAAAAGCAATGTGATGGCTGGTGCATTTGCTGCACAATCATTTACTGTCGTGCCATGGGACAAAACCAGCGCTACACAACAGGGAGAAATTAAAGGGCAGGCACCCCTCTCACACTGGCAATCATAACAAAAGGCCTTGCACGGCATTGCAAGCCCAGCAGCCGAGCATCTGTCTGTCTCCTGGCCGGCAAATGTAGACGTTACAACTAAACTACAGTTCCAATTCACCTGCCTGTTTGATGCCCTGCTCTCACACATGACAACACATTGATTTTACTTCTGCTGCCGAGCCGACGTGCGCGTGAAGAAATCCATTAGGCCGACACTTCTTGTTTCCATTGACTGACAGGGTGACAGGCTGGTGCTTTCCACCCTCGTGCATTTGACAGACAGCTTGGCACTTAAACAAGCCGGCAAGTTGCTATAATAGTTTAAAACACTTTCAATTACCCGAGTCAAACAAATTCAGCCGGCCGGGCGCTTAGGTGCATCTCTGCTGGCTCCTGGCCGCATAGCGTCGGCGTATGCTGAGGAGAAAAAGCCCTTCCTGTTACGTACTGTACCTATACTCCTTTAGAGAAGTATAGGCTGCAAGTGCATACATAAATTATTCAGGTTTAATTATGCATCTCTATAAATCTCTTTCTTTTAAGGACATTTACATAACTTTTATGTCACTCTTTCGATTCTACTACTTTTCAATTCAGCTTTAATTGTAGACTTCAGTAGCTTTATGGAAATCCAGGGTCAAGATATAGATCCCTAATCAAAAAAAAACTCAATTCTGTTTCTCAGTGCTTTTAAGAGCATTGTCATAAAGCAGCGTTACAGAAACCTGGATGTCGATTTTTATTCATAATGAGTAAGTCAGTGGTGAAAGGGTCAAACTAAAACTTGCAGAGACGAAAAACCTAGAGGGAAACCAGACACACGCAGTAACCCATCCTCTGTCTAACATTCGGCTATGCGTTATTACAGTATACAGGTATAAAAGAGCAAAGACAAACAGTAGTAAATGTATTTACCAGATGTTTAGCATGAGTGAGATTACAGCAGCAGATCCAGGTGATATTATCCATTTGAGCAATTTGAGATTTGGGTAGAAACCAACTGGAACAGTGGCTAAAAGAAGTGCAATCAAATATTCGATGGATGGTATTTAATTGTCTATTTTCAATACATTACTTATATCTGACATCATTATGTTTTTTACAACATTTAGCCTAAAGGCCGGCAGAGGCCCTAAGCGGAATATGATTGTTTTTATGCGCACATCTATGTCTTTGGATGATCTCACATTGCCTTCATGTAAATATCAGCACACTAAATGTAAAATCGAGGTCAGAGACATAAACAACTCATAACTGTAAAGCATTCACACTATGATCATGACACATGAAACAATTTATAAAAAAAAAAATTATCCAATTAAAACAAGACCTTTTTTTTATGATTTCTGTCATTTCATAACTAAACAAAATTGTTGAGTGTCCTTAATGGCCAAGGTCATTTCCCTGTAGAAATCACGTGCCATGTTTTAAGCATGGTTGCTGGGCTTTTCTGTGTATTTTTATCACAGGGGATTCTGGGCGAAAAACCTCATCCTTGTCATTATCATTTAGCCAACAGCTAGCATACTAATAAAACCTGAGGATGGAATAAATTAAAATAAGTACTTGATTAAGAATGTGCCTGCATTTGATGGTTTTATATTTGGCAATGAGAAAATTCATTTCATTACCGGTTTCATTACCTTTTTTTTTTTTTTTTTTTTTTTGCATATACTTTTTTTACTCCGCTCATACGATGCTAACACTTTTAATAAATTTCATAATTGTCATAATAGTGTATTACAAATATGAGAATGTTATCAAAACTTTATATTAAAAATTACATTTAAAAATACATTTTATGCCATTAAAAAAAAAGTTTGAACTTTATTTAAACAATTAAAAGTGACCATATGACATTCAGCATATGGAGACTGAAGCAGTAAAACTGGAGTCAAACTAAAAATGTTCATAGAGTGACTTGCAAAATCTCTTGGCATCTCAATTCCTTCATTTAAAAAAAAAAAACGATAGAGAGAGAGAGGGGGGGAAGAATGAGTGATAGCCCAGAGGAAATGGTGCGAGGGATATCATAGTGTGGTATGGGCCCTGATGGCCTCTGTAAATGATATGGGCTGCTCAGCGGTGGATGCTCTCTTCTCTCTTCTGCCATCCCTGATGTAATGACCCGTCCATGCTAATGCCTCCTCAGGGCACTCGAATCCACTCCACCCCCACCTGCCCCACCGCCGCCACCACCTCCGGAAACCACTGTATACACTCCATTACCTTAAACAGGTAGAATACACAGTCTGCACCCGATACTCCTATACAACCGCGTCTGCATGTCCGGGTTTTACAACATTTACCTCAATACATTTAACCAATAATAGTGAGCAAACATTTACTGATGGGTAATTTGGTTGATTTTCTCAGATTTTCTTGGAATGTTACTCGATAGATAGATAGAGATACTGTAGATAGATTTAACTCCATTTCTTTATTCATTCATCATTTTTAAGGCTTCCTTTTTTTTGTTCTGTTGTACTGATTCAGGTTTACAAACTTTCTGTTTGCTTTTTTGCTTTTGCTTTGTTTGTTTGTTTGTTGGATAGGACTTTTAATGATCATGCAAAATACTGAGGTTTTCATTAAAATGTGGTTTAAAATGTGTTTTTCATTAAATGTTTTTTATTTGCATGCATTTTTTTTATTTTATTTTCTTCTTCTTCTCTTTCCTTACTTTACTTTTAATGCAAAATAAGGCAAAATATTCAGCATTGTGCTCCAAAGTTAAGTCAAAGTCACATTGTGCACAGTGACATAAGAGCCATTTAAATACAAATAATATGTGTGTGAAAATGTTAGATAAACAAATTCCTTCCAAAACTTTTAATCCTGTTCCACCCACTGCGTCTCAGAGAGCTGCTACTTATCGCATGTGTGGGTGGGTGAGGCTCTGCACGTGCATATATACACACATATATATATTTTTTTGTTTGTTTGTTTGTTATTGTTGTTTTTATTGCTGGTTGCACGCCATTATATCAGGTCTCACCATGAGCACCGCGGGCCTTCATCAATAATAATCAGCTTCTTTCCCCAGGAATATTAGACACCAATTATCAAAACTGTGAAGTCACACACTCCTCCGTCCTTGATGTTTCACAAGCAAGAAGAACGATGAATAGATGTTGGGTGGGGAAAACAAGGAACAGGACCAGAGGTCAGGGGAAAAAAAAAATATATCATAGCAGGAATATCTTTCAGGGTCTCTTTTTCTCACACAGCCAGCCCCGGCACTGCTTCAACTGAGGAACATGGCATAACACTACACAGATGTCTAATCATCCAATTATATTATTGTTAACTCTCTTTGAATTTTTTGGGCAGGAAGTGTAGTGACATTTAATCATGGAGATACTGAACAGATATTGGCGCACACATACATACACACAAATAGTGGGAATGGAGTAGTCTGATCCACCACATAAGAAAAACTTCTCCAGAAATAATAATAATAATAATAATAATAATAATAATAATAATAATAATAATAATTGGACATAGCTTAAAATAGATGAAATGACTGTGATTTTATATCTCATTATGTTAAAAATGTGTATGTAGGTTATGACTCTAAGGAGTAACAGATTATCAACACACCATCCCTGATTTAAATTACTCGAATGATTTCTCTCCGAAACAATTATTTTCTCAGGATAAAGATGCTGAAAATAGAAGAAAAGAAAAACGGACAGTTCCTAATGAGAATTAGCTGCTGCATTGATAATCAGTGCAGCCTGGCTGATTGTAACACGGTCCTCCTGCACAAGGTTACACCATTAATAGGTGTGTGTTAAAGCGAGCGTCCTGGGCGAAGGCAGTGACAGACAGTGTCTCTCATTCCCCGTGCGCTCAATAGCCACAGGCGCCATGCGGTGTAAAGTGACTCTCTTGCTACGAAGCCCCGTGCGTCCCATTCTGCAAGGCCATTGATTTTCCTGATGAGGATCTGCTTTGCGTTTAACCCGACCATGTCACCTTGGTTTAGAGCATGGCCTCACGCCACTCTGCCCATCGATTCCTCTTTTCTGAGAGTCTGAAACGCTGCTTTCGCTAACCGGTGTTTTGTTCGCTTGGGCTGATGGCTGGAACGAGGTGTGAGTCTGGGATGTAGCTGGAATTTGATAGCGGGTGGACCGAAGCACTAAAGTTTGCACACAAACGGTTCAACAGTTTCCCTGTTAGCAAAAATAATTCCAAGATAATTGTAGGTTTATCCTGCATTCCAAAGCGCCCGTATTGAATGGAAACAAACGAAAGAATATGGATAACTGCGAAGAATGAAGCTGCACATAACATATGAAAAGCTGATCATAAAGGTGAAATGATTTATATTACTTTTACAGAAGAGGAATGGAAACTTGAACAGTAGTTCACATCATTTTGTCCCTTATTTTTTGATGTTTTATTCCATGATTCTCACCAAAGATTTTACTATTTTGCTAAAAGGAACATAAACAAAATTTATTTGACGAAATATCTTGTTGCTATGAAACTTGAAGTTCTTTCACATCCTAAGGGTGTGCAAACTTTTGACGGTGAATGAAATGGATTTCTAGTTGCAAATGGACTTGAATTTATTAAAATTTCTTTCTGGGTTTTTGATTTCGGGTGAGTGAGACACATTAACAAACAAAAATCTGATTAACCAGTTTGACATTTAACATTAAATCATCTGACTTACAGTATTACAGGATCACGAGGCAGGATTAGGAAAGGAAATTAAATATTTTTCATGCACTAGAGTGAGGATTAAAAAAAAACACACATTATTTATTCAGTAAGTAAACTGCAGTTCTCTGAGACGAGTTGTCATCCTGACATTCCGTCTCGTCCAGAGACGGAGATAAAGCTGGCGATTTCCGAGCGGAGTTTGAAAAAAGTGCCCCCTCTGCTGTATGCTGTATGTAAAACAGACATTAATAAAGCATTAAAAGCACAGGTTCTTTTGAATTCACACCATAAACCATACATCTTTCAAAACCAACCACATCGAAACCAATGCTCTAATTAGGGAGTCGGTTTATGGAGAATAATTACAGCAAGGTCAGCCATTTTACTCAAAGTCACCTTATCAATTTTTGACAAGTCTAGAGAGTGAATTATAAATTCCTTCGCCAAATCTACCCTTCTTTTAAGCTTAAGATGGACAAGAAAGGATAATTACACCTTAATTATTCGCATTACTCTGAGGTATTTTCGAGGTCCATGTGTGAACAAACTTGGTTTCACTTACATGATGCTCTCAGATGAAATAATAATTTTTTTAAATACAGATATTAGTAAATTTGGGATAAGGTTACATCAGGAGGCTGGCACATTTTTATTATTATTATTTTACAACGGATCGGTTAATTCCACATCATCTCTGCCTCTACCTCTGCCGTTCTTTACAACCCCAGCCATACCGCTTAAATACTACCATATGCAAATTGCGTGCATGTAATTTGCATATTTAAGTATTTAACTCTGCATATTTATTGAATTTAGAAGCCTGGCTGATCATTGATTTATCCGCCCCTGGCAATCATATTTCCATATTTGTACGATTTTAATGACGGTGATAATTCAAGTATACGCTGCGTGTAGTTTTTGAACGATATGTTTAATTATGACCTCAAAGCATCATGGCTGTGCTGTAGTGATGGATCATGGTTGAGGAAAGACATCGTCCAATTTGAGTGTGTACAGAAAAAAAAAAAAAGAAAAAAAAAAACACAACAGACCACACAATACAGGACAAATAAAACATATAACCAAAGTGGCAAAATGATAACACTGAGAGAAGGGAGAGAAAAAGGATGAGAAAGCGAATGAAAGAGAGAGATAGAGAGAGAGCGAGAAAGCTAGCAAGGCTGGTAACCTTTGCACATAAACATGTGATTAAATCTGACACTCCTTCACGACAAATTCAATCACAGTTTGAGAGGGATGCTGCTCAAGATGCAGAACCTAGCTCTCTCTGCTCTAACAGGCAAACTTTCACTGCCACATTGCTTTATCCGGGGTGTCACTATTCACGGGTTCCCAGACGGGAGGAGAGGTTAAATCACACACACACACACACACACACACACACACACACACACACACACACACACACACACACACACACACACACACACACACACACACACACACACACAGGTAACAAATACAGAAATGTAGAAAGCTTCGTACTAATCATTAACAAACAGTTCACACAATCATTTACACACTCCTGATGATGGGTTTTATTTATAATCATGCTTTAATAACACAGAGAACCTTTTACTAATAGCACAAATGTTTTCATAAAGACTTTTGAATCAAACTCTTAATAAAAAAAAAAACAAGCAATATCTCATAATACGAAAAAAAAAATATTCAGGATTTTTTTTTCTTTCATGTTGATGCGCAGCAAATATTTGGCAGCTGACAGCCTCTGATAGACTGCGTAATAAAAATGCAATTAAATGCATGCAAATCTGTTGAAACGTATGCATTATTCATACCATGTCCACAAAATGTCATCTTATTGGCTCTCATTAGGCTGATTAATTTTAATAAACCACTACAGTGGGTGGGACACAATTCAAGCATCGTATTTAACAGGTTGAAAATGGTGGACTTTGTTTATTTGTTTTATGTTAGAATATTGTGTCATGGAGTTTAGAGAGAAGATTGCGTGATCCATAGAACAGCAGTTTGGTAAATTATTTGTATTAATAATTTGTTGTGAAATGCAAGAAGTGGATAGAAGACATTTTATGAAATCTATATGTGAAAGAACTCGCACACTCACACACACACACACACACACACACACACACACACACACACACACACACACACACACTATATATATATATATATATATATAAAGTAAGAATTCTCTGTACTATTTTGGTTGAGCTATAGTTTAATAAATTATATATATTATTATATAATTGTATATATATATTTTATTAATTATTTTTTGTTTGTTTTTATTTTATTTAATTTTAATTTAATTGTTTGTTTCTTTTGTGCCATCTGAGTTGAGGAACAGTGTTTCCACGCCTCCTGCATCAGTCAGGTTATCAGTGCTAACATTTACTTGCTCCTATTCATCCCCAATACACCCTGATTTAAATAGGCCCTTGTGTGCCTCTTATCAGATCTGGCTGGAGAGAGAGAGAGAGAGAGAGAGAGAGAGAGAGAGAGAGAGAGAGAGAGAAAGAGTCCATGCAACTACCTTTGTGCTTACTCATGCTTAAAAGTGAAGTGCTCAAAATATAGAGATTTCTTTTTTCTAAAACACAGTACATTTAAGATTTATTAGCATTTACTGGAGCTATTAAATACTTCTAACCTTTTTTATACAAAATTCAGTCATATAAAAAAATTTATTTAATTTTGTAGCAGGATATGAACATACAATCAGTGAATTATGGGTTGAATTACACATATTTAAATAGAATTTAAAAATTAAGTTAATAACGTTAACATTTAATTAGAAAGCATGTTTAAAATGACAAGCCATATAATAAAACAAATATTAACCTAGTAATAAATTACCTGAGTGAATTGTTTGTACAACCGAGTGAAATATGAACAAAATAAATAAATAAATGAATCGAAAAATTTAATAAGGGAATATAATAATTAGGAATAATAATAAGGGATTTAACACTTATTCCGTTATTCTTTTTGTTATAAGTAAATCAGGACAAATACACATGAACACGCGCGCGCGCACACACATACACATACACACACACACACACACACACACACACACACACACACACACACACACACACACACACACCTAAGTATATGTCCTGTATACAGTATATATGAATATTTCATATTCTTGTTTAAAATTCTATATATATAAAAAATTATAAACAAGAATATGAAAAACGATGAGCTGTAATGCACTACACATTATAGAAATCTGAGCCGAATGTTGTAAGGAGAAGGTGAGGTGGGGTGGCATTAGCATGAAGGAGGCTCTAACAAAGAATTACAGCTTTCTGCATGAATGTTCATTATAGTATTAGAATATTACACACTTCTCGTCTGCACATTACTTAATGCCTGCTGCGGCGAGGTTTCTGACCAGGCTTCACACATCTATTCTCGCGTGACCTCTTTAGTTTGAATCAGCGGTGCAGAATTTCAAGCACTACATCTATGGATTTATATCTAATCAAATTAATAAATGAGTACAGACTCACCATTCAGGAAAGACAGAAACAAAGGCAGAGAGAGAGAGAGAGAGAGAGAGAGAGAGAGAGAGAGAGAGAGAGAGAGACCGCACCTACTCCCTCATTATTATCAGTGCTTGTTAATTTCAGAAGTCTTGCTCTCTAAGTGCAGGTCCTCTCTTCATTAAGAAGAAGCTGTAGGATAGTTCACACTACACAGGCTTTTGTCCTTGCAGTAATTGCCCTCTCTCTCTCTCTCTCTCTCTCTCTCTCTCTCTCTCTCTCTATCTCTCTCCCTCTGTGTCTACCAAGGAAATCACTAGAGACCTGGTCACTGGTCCACTGGGCCTTTACCACAGCCTCTCCTCACCCAGGTAGATCAACAGCATGTAGTACTTAAATACGGAAATAATTGCTTTTTCTCTGCAGTGACCTTTATACAATTAGCCTAAACTGACTAGCTGATACAATAGGAGTTAATTATGAGCTTTTTTTTTTCATCAGGTAGATTCACCTTTGTAAATTTTACACCTAAGATTCTTACTCTTACATACGCTGAAAGAAAATGTTCCACAATTTAAAACACCTTCTGAATCCACAGAGAACATCAAAAAGCAAGCTGACGCCATCTACTGACCAAGAACCACCATACACATTCTAATCAACTCAAACCCCCAACATCTCTAAGGGAAGGTTGCCTTAATTGGGAAATAATTGCATTTAAAAAAAAAAGAAAAAAGAAAGAAAAAAAAGGACATTTTCATCTCATTGCGTTATCATTTATTTCAGCTTCCCTTTCCAGTGTGGCACAAAGAGAGTCGAGGGGGTGAAGGACTTCAATTAGCCGATATTCTTGAAAGATGTTCTTCGTCTTCGTGGTTTGTGCAAAGAACTTAAATTCATGTAAATAACGAATCTCAATTAGGAACCCGGAAAAAAAGGAGGAGAGACAGGCCTTAGCCAATTATCCCAGGCTGCTGAGTCTCTTGGGTTGCTGTGGCGGTGAGCTGAAGGCTGGTTCCTTGCCTTTTGAACGCACAATAAGCAGAAAGCCCTCAAGTCATTACCAGGATGCTCTCCGTTTTCCTCCTGAGCCGTCCACGCAAAACCGCGTTAAACGTGCAGGCTAGCATTAGGAAATGGCTGCACTGGGAAACGCCCCAATTAAAACTGCATGGTTTTCTCACAGCTAGTATTTTTTTAATGTTGTGGGTTCCTTTTTCTTTTCTTTTCTTTTTTTTGGGGGGGTGGATTGTGTAATAGTCAAAAAAATAGGTTCAGTCAAAAAAATTTTTTTTTAAGTGTTAAGTTCTTAGAAAAGAAATGTAATTTTTTTTTACATACAACAAGCATCCAAATTAGGGATGGGAAGTATGACAAAAAATATTATATCATAACATTTGCTAACAACATGCTGGGAAAGCAAATAAAGCTTTAAGAAGAAAAGTAAAAAATAAAATAAAAAACTTGACTAAATAATGAATTAGTTCTGAAAAGGAAAAAATCTTATTTTTAAGCATAAAATATAAATATCAGAACTGGAAAACCATTATACCACTTGCGTCCAGAAATTGCAGTTGTTATTGAATAAATAAATAAACATGTATCTTCAAAAAGTTGCTTATTTTTTCGCAATATTAATATCACGATTATTAATATCGTATGACCCACACCGTAGCTACACTAGTCCTACAGTCTCAGAAAAGACATCCCGGTCCTTGTTGCTGCTGGTACCATTAAGGCTTTATATCTTATGGCTTTCCTTGAGAAGGTGTATATGATAACTAAATTAGCTTTAAACATACTTTAATGCTTTAAAAATACATTAGTAGTACTTAAAGTTCAATTATGTTTGTTAAATTATTTTAAACGCTCACTACATTAATGCTTTCAGGTAATAAAAAAGAAAAAAATGTGATACCATGTCAGAAAAGTTTGCTACCTTTATTTCTGAGAGTGTAATTCTGAAGATCATCGTGTATTTACAAAGCGAATACTTTCCACATTATGCTCCTTCTCTATCGTTTTCTACACAGAGTGTGGAAGTGTGGAAGGCTTGTACTGTATGTGTGAGATTGCAGTCCTCAGACATCATGTCTGTCTAACCCAGTAGGTGTTACAGGGTGGAAGAGGACATCAATAATCAGCTATTAGGCTGAGCAATCAGATGGGATTCTGATCTTCTCCAGACTTCTTAACCTTTATTCGTGCATTTTCCTAGTTTCAATTATCCACAAAAGAGAAAACTCTAGGAATTCAGAAAAGCAGCTTATCTGATCTGTATTCCTATCTATCTGTTTTTTCACAGTGCACAAAGCGGAGTGACACTTTCTTTGTTACTGGCACTTTTACAGGAAAGGGTTCCAGCTGTGACGATTCGTACCTGTAACATTTCAGCTGTTTTTTTGCTCTCGAACACGAGGTAGCACAATCAGTAGAAAAGAAATCAAGTAGGCACATTTTTTTTTGAGTGTATGTTCTGTTTTTTTTCCCCCCTCTGGCAAGTCATCCTCTAAGAAATATGTTTTTTTTTTTTTATCACATTATATACTGCATTTCTGAAATCTTGTGTTGCGTTAGATCAAAAGATCATTATATTTCCATTCTCCATATTAAATACTGTAAGAAAATTTTTCCCAGTGTCCCACATTACCAGAATTCATCTTACACTTATAATAACTCAGACATTATTGATTGCCATTAACACAGAATGTAGACCTCAGCATGAACCGTACGATGCGAGCCCACGCCTGTGATTCATCTCTGCAACACCGCTCAATGAGATCATCCCGGTGTGGTCAGAGCGCTGAATGGAAATCGCCGGCGTTTTGTTGCAGTGTTTATTTGCTCAGGAGCGCATCTTTAAGCCAGCACGACTCGAGTTCCTGGCAGCAGGTGTGCTCTTAATTGTGGCCTTTTGTGATTAGATAACTGCAGAGGCTAAAATGGTGAGACGAATTAATAAACAGTTAGGCACACACCCCACTTACAAGCTGTTACTACTCAAAACAGCACACCTTACTCAGGATATCCACTTAAGACAGATGTGCATGAAGATAGTTTAAATGTACATATAAAAATGATAAAATAATAAATTGCCTATGATGAAAAAACCGTCACAGACTCTTGAGTTAGAACCATCTTTAAATTTTTATGAATTTTTAAGACATTAAAAACACAATTACAATGCATTATGTAGGATGCACAAAACACCTTATGTGGAATTAATATACTATATAACTTCATCATGTTATATTGCACTTTCATACAAATTATCTGTGAACTATTATACAAATCTCCTATAAAGCATTTATTATTAGTGTTATGTATTGAAATACAATTCTATTTCCATCAACAAAAAAGAACTCGACATGTATTATGTAGCTCATACATTTTTGTTGTCAATGGAATTAAGTACAAGTAGTTTACAAAAATGGATTACAACGTGTGTTCCTATGTTATAACTGTGTTATAGCACACGTCTATGTGTTTTCATGAACAGAAATTATAAAGCATTATAGTACCTGACCTTATGAAGTTATATACACATGCTTTATATGCTTCATGGGTAACACTTTCTATAAAGGCAATGTTATGAATACATTCAAATTACAAACGTTATTAAAAGTTCAAAATTATTATTCCACATTATTAAAATGCTTTTCACTGTACAGAGATTATAATGCCGTATGACTTGTTAGCATTTATTTAAACACATTATCTTGAGAAACAGACCCATTAAGACCTGGTTTTTAACATGTAACTGCATCTGTATATATATATATAAGAGTCGATCATTGACAGATCATAACATATTATAATCTTGTAAGTTGTATATGTGAGCTATGAGTAAAGTGAGACAATTTGAATAAATTCAGTCTAGTATTGGTCATAAATACATGCATATGATGAATGCATACCTCCATGTTTATACAGGATTTATAAAGGTAGATCTGAAATTAACTAAATTATATATATATTTTTTTTTAAATCTTGGTACCTTGGTGCTTACCTCGGTGGAGTTTTCTGATATGTTTTAACATATTATGCTAAAATGTAATATACTGTGTATGGAGAATTCAGATCACATGGTTTAAAAATATTACTTCTATACAATGTAATTATGTGCAAAATAATGTTCACCCATTATATAGTGAAACATAACAGCATGTTCATGCACTAAACTTACTCTGAGCCAGATATACAGTGTATAGCAGAAAGACATAACAATATTAACTGTTATTAGTATAGCACTGGTCCTACGCCCAAGGACACTCTGAGAAGAAAGAAAAAACAGTGACATCAGCGAGTACAACTCCAATCCAAACCGAGTGGAGTGATCATTAAAGCTGAACCCGCTTCTTAGATTAATCTTATTGCTAAATGGGGATGTATCTCCATCTCTGGCTAAGCAGGATTTTCTCACAAGCTTTATATAGCCCTTCATCTACCTTCCCTTTGCTCTCTTTCCAAGTCTCTCGTACTGTCATAAACACTCTTTCCTCTTTCACCTTGCTTAATCCTCATTTCCTGTCCATTTTTCAGTTTCTCTCTCTTCCATTTGCCATTTTTCTCATGTTTTATCCTCTCTCTCTCTCTCTCTCTCTCTCTCTCTTTCCATCTTTCCCTCACTCTCTCTCTCTCTCTCTCCCCTCAGCAGCCCTTGAATTGAATGCACAAATTACATCCCTCCACCTTTCACTCCCACTAAATCTTTCCTTTTTTCCACTTTGCTGAGCCTGAATATTTTATTCCTCCCATCAAATATGCATCCCATTAATTAAGTTAAATTACTCTTGACTGCCAAATATCCTCTGCCGATGACTGTCAACACAAAATGCATGGCTTTGAACTTCTAATGACATGGCCTCACTCGCAGCTGAGTTACAGCCTTCAGAAAAGCGTCCACGGGCAAACGATCAACCCCCTTACTCTCTGCCAAGCTGCAAATTAAGTGCCGGTTTCTTTTTCCTCTGGCTTTTTTAACAAGCTCACAATGGATGACATGCATGCTCTTGACAAGCAAGAACTTCCATTTTAATTATATACCTTTTCCTCATCTTTTAATTGCTGTTGTTAATCAGTCATTAACTTCTGCCGTCCCCCCCTCCCGAGCACAAATCCTAAATCAACCCGCAGCACATCTCAGCTCCATAAATTCCATCGCTCCACTGCTTGTGCGCGCTCTAACGTGTAATTTCATTTATTTTTAAAACTGTCATTTTTCCAAACAGAGGTATTTGTTATTTGTTCTAAGGGGGGTTGACAGTAAGGGGATTTTAATCATAACTTGCATTAAATTATCCGTCTCCGGATCTGTCAGGGGGATAAATTCAAGACGACACTAAGACGCTGCTATTGAGTAATTGTGTTCTGCGCAACACTAATATTACCGCTGACTGATTCCAAACAATGGTGATTGAGCTATAGGGCTATTTGCTTTTCACCCTCCCTGGATAATTCCAACCTGTCCTAGAAGCCAAAGGATCTCCATACAAGTACAGATACAGCACTGACAATGGGCCTATTTGTCTCTCCTCCTCCCGAAAGGAAACAGATGTTCTGGAGAAGCTGACTAGAAGCAACATGAGCCAAAGCACTGCTTTGAACAAGCCCATGGCTTAGTGGGAGGGCTGCACTGATATGATATGACAGACAGGGATGGGGCCCGTTGACAACAAAAAGAAAAGGTCTCAGCCCGCACTGTCTCCATGATGGTTCTTTTTAGAGACTCAGAATAACCTAATACTCCACCCATGCACCACAAAAAGAATGAGTTAAAAGAGAAATCTTCAATTTCGCCCACTTTATGGGTCAAATCGAGATAAAAATGCACTACAAATGTGCCGCGGATATTCCTAACAAAAGCACCACAATTGAGCATGACTGGATGACTAGTTGGGCATTTTTATGACTGGGGGCCATTTGTGTCCCACTGATATTGCATTTATAAATATATACTTAAAGAAATTGTAAAACACAAGTAAAGGGACCTTTTACAACAACAACATGTGTGTGGTACATATATAAAATTTTATTTATTTATGCTTCTTTCCACAACTTTGCTTTTTCTTTGGCTTGTATTCATTAAAATCTATTATGTTTGCATTAATATATCAATCCATTCAACAACTTTTTTATTTTTTAACACAACTTATCATGAGTTTTATGAAGTACACAGTGTTATTCTTTTTTGCCTTATTCACATTAATATTGTGACATCAAATATTGGAAAAAACGTTACAGCTTACACTTTCCAGCGCTGCAGTTGTTTTACACGTTTCCACAGTTTACGTGATGTAATACGTTATACTGCATCAAGCAGTTCATTGATTCATCACCATCATTGCCAACTGACTGAAAATCCTGAACATACTGTAGCCAGATATCCAGTTGAAACAACATAATGTACACATGATCGTAACGCTCCACTGTACATTCTACAACTAATTACAATTAATTGCAGCATGCTCCTTCAGCATAACCTATACTCTCCCAAACAAACTGTTCCATACTGCATAACTGTGTTCATTTTGTGCGCACAGTTTTTCCAGGCAGCCTATACCGTGATATTTTTTCGAACGCACTTCAAACATGTAATTATAATCAGGCAGTTTGCTGACTTGCTGTGACAACAGTACTTTAGTCATGCTGATATGAAAGCGCTGTGTCGGCTAACTAAATATACACACCCAGTGACATTGTGGTGTGTGTGTGTGTGTGTGTGTGTGTGTGTGTGTGTGTGTGTGTGTGTGTGTGTGTGTGTGTGTGTGTGGTGTGTGTGTAGGTGTGTGTGTGTGTGTGTGTGTGTGTGTGTGTGTGTGTGTGTGTGTGTGTGTGTGTGTGTGTGTGTGTGTGTGTAGGTGTGTGCATGCATTTCACAAACTGAACCTTTACTAGAGTATAAACACTTAACTAACTTACAATGTCAATAAATAGGTCCCACTGATACTCTTTGAATAAATTAATAGAATAGAATAGAATAGAATGTCTAATGCTATAATTTAGATAGATAGATAGATAGATAGATAGATAGATAGATAGATAGATAGATAGATAGATAGATAGATAGATAGATAGATAGATAGATAGATATGGTGCACTTGCAATGGCAAAAGTATTAGGACAACGTATGATATGTGATGTCACTAACTAGTTCTCTCCTATCTGGCGGAAGTGTTGTGCTAATGAGAATCAGCTGCTTTAGTTAATGAATGAAAGAAATATATGGCAGGAGTTTTACTTTCTAAAGCCGGGGAGTCCACCTCTGCATACAACTGGCTAAAACAAGGGAATTCTTAAGGAAATGTTGAACTTCTGTGGCAAATCTTCAAGGAAGCACTCAAGAAGGTATGTTTGAGTGACACCAGAGACGTCCTTTTGACCCCATGGCTAGATGGATCCAGCAGGTTTTAAAAGATAAAAGACTTCATAATTAATATTGATTAGTGCAGAAATTTCATTGCACAAAATAACAATTTATGCTCATTATATTGGTTGTCCTTATTTATAAAACATTGAATTCAATTTGTGTCACTAAACTTTTGGCCTCTATGATATATACTGTAACACTCAACATTACCCATGATCCATGTATCATACCTAATGAAAGGTTTGTCCAGCATTAGTAACAGTAGTGAGCACTTTGCGGTGCTGGTCTCTGATGTAATATGGAACTGATGTTTGGTTCTACGTTAACATGCTAAATACATCTTCTAGTAATCTCTTCCATAAATAACCTGAAATATACCTTACAAAGATTTAAGAGTGTAGATCAAGGACTTGAAAGGATGAAGGGGGGAAAAAAACTGTACTGTAATTTGTATGAGTTTTTAACCACATTTTTAACAGATAAATGCTTTGGAGAAAGAAAAAAAAAAAGCAAAAGAGCATAAGCATGAGCAGTGTTGTGAAACAGAAGTGTGTTGTCTAGACAAAATATAACCTCATCTGTTTTGTTAAATGAATTATGCAAAGCGGGATCCCAGCTTCTCGTTGGTTAAAAGTAAATATTTAATATTCATCCTTGCACTCTGAAATTATAGAACACTTGTCTGTGAAAATTGCCCATTTTGGCCAATTTGGTGTGTGCCCCTGAAGACTTTGATTTGGATGTATTGAGCTTTTAAGTCCACGGTGCTTTGTAAGACTCTACTTGTTGTACTCTAACCACAAATAAATGGCTTTCACAATTAGAGGTTTAAATAATGTAGTGGCTCATGCTCGGTCTTATGCAGGATTCGAAAGAGCTTTCTAATGCACATAATGATTAAGTGTAATTCAAATACCAACTGTGTTGTTCAAAATCTGACAGGCAATAATTTGCTCTATTATATTGTGCCATTTAATTGCCCACTACCGACATCCTTTGACATGTCATGAGGCAATGATTTACAATTACTCTAGCAGTGAAGCTCAGCAAATGACAATATAATCATCTACATATCCCCTCTCATCTGCCGTAGCTAGTAAGGCAAGTAAAAATAGTTAGCGTCGTAGTTTTAACAGGATTCTATTCGAGGATTATAAAAAATTACAGCATGAGGATGAGGTTTAACAATAGAGTCCGGTTAAGAAGGCTGCTGTGGGATGAGAAGGGAATCACTGAGATTTTGACTCACTGTCAGGAAAAAAACACACACGCACAATAGCTGATGGTGAAATATTACCGATGTCAGACTTTAATCTTAATGGGGGGAAAAGCAAAGTGAATAATCTAAAAACAGACTTGAGTCATGCATCCTTGGACATTAAAAGCATGCACTTTCTCAAACTTGATCTAACTTTATCGCATCAACGAGAAATAAGCACAACAGCTGAACTCAAAATGCCCAGCAGATCCATGCAGTATTTATCGTCTGCATGCAGAAGTCAGAAAAAAATGACCGATAAAAAAGAAAGCCATCAACTATATCCAGCAGAGGCGAAGGAGGGGGGGGGGAAAAACACTGAATAAAGTTAAAGTATCCTGCCCTAATTTGAGCTGGGAAAGCTAGAAAACAAGTTTGTTCCATATTAAACCAATGTTTCACAGCGTTTAAGGAGCTCATGCATAATTTAGTGGGTACAAAAACGAGCACAACATGGTGGGGGGGGTTGGTGGGGGTCCTTAGAGGGAAGCCAAGGCTGCTGAGTGCACTGCCTGCTTTAAAATGATGGAGGAGAAGAGGGGATTCTCATTAAGTGGCTTCACTCCACCCCGAGCAGCAGACACCAGAGAGAAAGCGCCCACAAAATCACCGCCTCATGTTTCCCCATTAAATATGAAGAATTGCGCAATATGTGCAGAGAGGCAGTTTGCCGGGGTCAGCCGTCGCACCGTTTCTGCTGTATCTGCAGGTCATGTTATGATGACCGACTTTACCCGCGTTCAATCAAGGGCCCTCTGTTTTAGGAGACAGAGCGAGGAAATTATAACAACACAAGGCAGGGGGACTTTTAATGAGGAAAAATTAGGTTTAGGGAGGCAGCGTTGCGCTCAAGGAAGCCAAGCGGCTTCGTTTGCATGGTGGGTGAAGTTGTCAAATGTGGCAGCGTAAAGTCTTCGTACGTAGTTCACCTCGTGACGTTGAGCTGGAGTCGCAAATAAGCACCGAACAACAGTCAGATAGAAACCACTGCTAAGAAATACAAAGAAAAAAAAAAAAAACAAGACATGCTGTTATAGAAAAATAATCCATGATGTGAGGCACCAAAATAAAAAGAGTTGGTGAAGGTGACTGTTTCTTGAAAATGGCACATTTTATTCTTTATAAACTACTAAAATGAATAAATGATTACATTTTTTATTAATTAAAGAACATATCATGCTTTTTTTTTTTTCATTTCTAGTTACATTTAATACTGTTGGATAATAGTCTCTTTGGTTTTAAAGTTCATAAACAATAAAATGGAGCTTGTATGGTTACAGATGAAGCATGTGGAGACTTTTGCCATGGTAGAAAACTAGTGATAACAACTCTTTCCAAAAATGCTGAATACACGACTGCACCATATAAATGTTTACACATGTTCATGTGAAGTGGCTGCAAATGCTGATCTATCTGTCCTAGTTTTTTACTAAATTAAAACGATATCTTGAGCATATTCCTAAAAACCTCCCTGCCAGATCCTCTTAGGAATAGGAAATCTTTCCTATCAAGATTTCACCCTGACCGTGATATAAAAGCTCACAAGAAGCTAACACTGGCACTATGCTAATGTTCAGAGCCATAAACCCATCAACCAGCACTCAACATGGCTTTCCTTTGATCTCAGTCATCTCCGAATTCACTGCCTCCTGTCCGACCCCTGTAAAAACGCTGACCTTCAGCCTCGTCCTCCATTACGTGCAGGCCTTCTGGGTGTAGGCTTTCAAACAGCAGGAGTTAACCCAGTCATTAAGGAGATGTAGATGGGTGTCGGTGTTCATGCCGCATTCCCCGTCTATGAGCAATGGCAGAAAGATGGTCAGTCTAACTGGTTCCTGACTGTCATTTGCATTTAATAATCAAATGTCAAAGAGTTGAATGGTCTCAAGTAGTGGATGCGGGACTGCGGGAAAAAAAGTTTCAATACAATTATTCATTCGTTTTGAGCTAGACCTATCCAAATGTGCAACGTCTGGAGTTTTGTGAAGGTTAAACACTTATTAATAGCATCAGTGAAAAAGCAGAGTTAAAATCCAACACAGGAATCATGTGCGTTTTTTTTTTCTTTTTCTTTTCAATAAATTCACCTCTTTTTGCAACTTATAGTATTAACACACCAGTACAGCACACAAATACAACAAAATGGTGCATCACACAGTTTAATTCAGCCATCGACTAATTGGAAGTGGACATCACAGACAGTCACCCTCACTGTCTCTCTCTCTCTCTCTCTCTCTCTCTCTCCTTCCCCAGACAGTGAGAGCAGTGCAGCTCTAAAAGGTCAAAATGGCCGACATTAATCAGATCGCCAGATCCGCAGCCCTCCCCTTCATCATTAGTGCACTAATCATGGAGGGTTTGGTTGTGAAGAGGTTTATTCCTAATTATTGTCATTAATAAA
Source organism: Clarias macrocephalus (assembly GCA_011419295.1). Classification (NCBI taxonomy): domain Eukaryota; kingdom Metazoa; phylum Chordata; class Actinopteri; order Siluriformes; family Clariidae; genus Clarias; species Clarias macrocephalus. The sequence continues at coordinate 80,049 of JAAGKR010000905.1, forward strand.
TCAGACGTGTCAGGCCTGTCGGGATGAAAGAGAGGGCGTCTCGGCCCGCCATCCATCAGAGTGCCCGAAAGCAGCGACTTCAGCCATTAACAGGCCTCAGAGACACACCCAGCCAAGGCCTTGACAGTTCCCCCAGACACGTACACACAAACACACAACCACACATGCTGTGCCTTTATCAACAAAGAGAAGACATCAGAGAGAGAACGCGATGAATAAAAAACAAGAGGAAAGTGAAGGTGGTTAGTTGATTGGCGATTTGACAGTCAAAGGGGAAGCGGGTGAGGTGAACATGGCGATTTTAGACCCTACATACCGTAGTTTAGACTTGGGAATCCACCTACTACCATGTGTTTAAGAGAAGGAACCTATGGGGAACAGTAGAACTTTACAGTATCTCAGAGGCTTCCCATTTTAGGAATCATTCCAAGCAAAAGCACAGAAACCCATTAATCATGTTTAAAAAGCTAGAGTCTGGAACTGGTGATGCTTGAGAAGGCCTCTCTATTCGTCTAAGCTGCTGGTGTACATGGTCACATGACCAAGTTCCAGTCAACTGAAATAACGGACAGGTGATGGCAGTACAACACGAGCACAACAGTAGAGTACTGTACAAACTTCTTTTTAAACTTGTATTGGAGTGTTTCTCCTGAAATCAAGTTAAAGTTTTGTTTAAAAAAGAAAGGGGGGAAAGAAAAGAAAAGCAACCCTTAAGTATTCAAGAAAAGGTGTGTTAGCAAGTCTCTGCAGATTTGCACCTTCTCTTAGGGCGATGAACACCATTCTTCCAAAAAAAGTCATCCTAGAAGAGGTTACACGTCATCAGGAAAAAGTGATCAGTCAGATGCATGTCCTTATACAGTATTGTATTAATTTTTACACTTTTTGAGAAAGAAAGAGAAAGAGTGCGTGCGGTTTGTTCACTGTCACAAAGGAAGCGCATCGAATCCTAATGTGCTAATGAGCGTCGAGCTGTTGAGTCGGGTCATTTAAAAGCCCAAACACACGCACGCACACACGCACACACACACACACACACACACGCACACACAGAGCTCAGTCAGCATTCCAAATCTGAGCGTCTGTGCATGTGTTTCCCTTGCCACAGGGAGTGAGAGATGGAGAGAGATGTGACATCTCACTGCTATCACATCTCATCAAATTAAGGGAGTCCATTCCACTTAAATGAGTTCTGTGAATCTGAAATTGACCATTAATGCAGTGTCATGTTAAATTAATACTGTCATCCAAATTGCTGGTATGAATCTTTCACATTTGAAACGCGAGTGAGAATGACTTATTCATTCCCTACTCTCTCCTCTGATGTCATCCCCATTAAACACAACCAAGCGAGCTGTCTCCATCTAATTGTATTAAAGCATTAAAGAGGAACTCCACTCCAAAAAATGATGAAAAAAAAAAAAAAACAAATCAGATCACCCAACGTGATTATGTGAGATGTAGTTGGGAGATCAGTGAGATGTCAGAAGGTTTAGTGAAAATTAGGACGTTGTCATGTTATAATACTGTGTGTGAATGAGAAGGTTGAAGCGTGAAGGATCACTAATTCAAACAGATACTGTACATCAGAATAGATGAATGTTATTCAGGCATGTCCACATGTTTTCAATTATTTCAAGTGAAGCCCATAAGATTGAATTCATTTTAAGATTTGGGGATTCTTTTTTTTTTTATGTTGTGGCCATCTTCATAAAGAATTGATACAGCAGTGACAAATCTGCAGTCGTTTCCTTTTACATTTCCTTCTTCTTCTTCTTCTTTTTTTTAAGAAGAAAAGCTGATCACTTAGTCTTAGAAGCACTTTATCTTTGATTAATCTGTGAGTGTGTGCTGCTAATTAAACTCATCTGGAAGAAAGCCAGTCCCTGTAAAAATCCAGAGGTCAAATGGCTTTCTGTAGGTGAATCTTATAGAATTTTATCAACTGATGTTTTCTTTATCTCTTATTTTGTACACAGTTATCGATAGAAATTTACCTACACTATAAAATCAGCTATGATTTAGAACAAAATAAGCAAGTTCTTCTCCAGACCTCTGAAATATGTTATGTTACATCAAGGGGTAAAATGTTGATTTACTTTAGATGTATTTTTCCAGGTGAAAATACAAGTTTGCAGATTTCCCATAGCTATTGTGTATGTTTGTGTGCGTGACATATCATCATAGTTGGGATAGTAAGGATTAAATCCAGTGATACTTCTAGTGTTTATTGCATGCAAAACATGAAACATAGGAACTGACACGTACCTTAAACATGTTCTGTTCTGAGCTGAAGAAAACAAAACAAAAGGAAAGTAAAGTGAGATAATATGTAATAGCACTTATGATTTATGATCATCGTTATTTGAAATTTGAATGATTCAATAATTATATATGGAATCTGAAAAAAATCTTACAAAGCATATACTATGTAATTTCTTTTGTTTGTTTGTTTTGTTTGTTTGTTTGTTTGTTTGTTTGTTTGTTTGTTTGTTTGTTTGTTTGTTTGTTTGTTTGTTTGTTTGTTTGTTGTTCTTTTATTTATAATATAATATGAACATGGTTTTAAACCTAGGGAAGAAGAGTCATATTTTGAAAATCATAAGATAAAATATTAACACATTATTGTCTTTCTGGAGCATTCTTTTTATATTATTTGTTGCAAATCACAGTAACTGAAAGAAAAGGTGTTACTGCAATGAGCAAGTATTTGTCTCCATCTAGTGGCCAATGTCATAAACACCCTAAACACAATGAACCTGTTCATAATTTTGTTCAATCAAGCTACTTTCAAGCAAGTTTCAAGCTGTCTGTTACAAATATGTATTATTCATTCATCTCATACATACATACATACATACATACATACATACATACATACATACATACAGTACCAGTCAAAAGTTTGAACACACCATCTAACTCCATGGTCTTTCCTGATTTATATTTCTTTCAATGCTAAAGGTATCCAAAATATGCACTCATTTGAACAGTTGATACTGAGATGTGCCTGCTACTTGTGCTTAAAGTAAAGCCTTTATAACGGCTCTAATCTGAGGTGTCGAGGCTGGTAACTCTAAATGAACTTCTCAGAAGCAGAGGTAAATTTTGATCTTGGGGTGGTCTTCATGAGAGCCTGTTTCATCAAATTACCTGTGTGCAAAATTGCATGTGAAGCATAAATCACATGCCTTACATGAAAAAATTAAAACACGTGGCTGTGGGGGGAAAATAGCAAGCACTACATACTAGAAATTACCAACTAAAATAAATAGCTTTTGAACTTCTAAAAAAGCATAACATGCAAAGTGTGCAAAAAATCACAGGTGTTCATTCATGTGATTTCTCTGTAAGGGCTAGTTTATAAAATTCACCTCCTGGTCTGGAAAACAAGGCAAACCCAACACAGGCTAGGAGTTTTATATTGTCTCTTTCATCAGTTGAATCTAATCTGGCTTAAAGCTCAAAGCAACACGTGATAAACCCAGGCCAACTTCAGACCCTCCACTGCCACAGGCAATGATGTCTCACAAATCCCATGTGCACTTCATCATGCTAAATTTGTAAAGAGAAAAGTGGAGGGGAAAAAAATGTTCCTGTTCTATAGAGACGTAAGAAATCTTAAGGGCAGAGACAGACTGTCTGCTCTTATTTACACAGCAGCCGTCACTGAAAGTTAGCGCTACCGGACAAGTTTGTCCGTTCTGATATGTCCAGCTAGCTGGCCGACGCTCACGCTGTTCCCCAGGCAATGAGAAAGGAATTGTGGGATAGATATGACCTACTACATGGAAAGGACAGACCTACCGGTGAGCTGTCAGTCCACCTGTCAGTACTACGCACCTCACCAGAACACTATGATTTGTGTTAAAGTCAGGACATTATTTCATTTGTTCATTTATTTATTTACATCACAGCTTGTACATCACCACATAGACCATACATGTGAATTATACACAAGTTTATAGACACATTTCAGATTTTTTTTTGTTGTTAAATTATTAATATATTATTATGATTATTATTAAAAATATAAATTTTAATGTTTTAAATTAAACTGTCTGTGGAATTGTCACATAAGTTGTATATTTTCATAATAATTATTGACATTCAGTGTGCAATTTTTAATGTCCAATATTCTCAAAAAGTTAATTTGTGTTTTAACATTTAATTTTCTCAATATATTATATTTTTTGTTTGATTCATATTTATATGATTCTTCATATCTTTTTAGATGCAAATTTTTAAAACAGTGTTTTTTCCCCCACATCTGAATTCTTATATATTAAATGTTCACATATTACATATTATATACACATATTTTTTTATTCTTCACATTAATTTCACATATAATTTATTTCTTTTCAAGTATTCATTTGATAAAAAAAATGAAAGAGTAAAAAAAAAGTAGATATAAAGTACATGTAAACAATTAACACATTTATTTTTATGTTAATTGTTTACATGTATTGCATGTGTTTTTAGTTTCACATGTCAGATTGGAATAATTCTTTCCCCATGATCTTTTATCATATGTGCCTTTCTTCTTTCAGTTCTGATGCTTTGACAAACAATCTATAATGTTTTGGCAAATCATCTAATAAAGTATTATCTAAAACTTTCTTTTTAATTTTTCCATCTATATGCTACAACATTATTCTGTGACAGTTGTAACATTTGATCACGTTACTTAGACATTGTGTAATTACTTGAAATGATGTATTTCAGGCTTTGACAGTAAAATGTATTTAGATCACATACTGTACAGTATATAACACTGAGAATTCTTTAAAAGAAAATGAGTACAAGTGATAGATGTAAATTTTCATTGTTGTACTCATTAGTTGCTTTTCAGTCACACAGAACCTACAGACACAAACCCGCACGACTGCTGCACGACCATCTTACCCACTGGCTGCACTTAAACACTCATTTGCTGCCACAAACAGGTTTCTCACATAAATCATGTCTGACAAACATGACCTGAAATCAGACAAGAAATGCTCTTGTGTATTGTAACAGATTGCCCATTGAAAACTGTTTTAGTTTGTTATGTAATGTAATCATAAGGTCATGCTGAATTGGATATTGGTGATTGCAGTGGTCTTGAATATTGCAGACTAGGATGAAGCTTATCTCCAGCTTTGCCTAGCATTTTATTCTACGCATGTAAAGCCAACGATCTCAAAGCTGAAACAATAAGCAAATCCTGGTAAAAGATTTTTTACAAATGAAATAGTGTAAATGTAGAAAAAAACTCATCTTCAAACCAGTACATTTAAAATGTCAATAAGGATGCAATGAACCACAACAGCATAAGGTTTCATAGGCGAATTAAAAGCAGGGTGGCCTAATTAAAGCACAGTCACTTGCATTTGTATTTGCATTTGTAAAGTCAAACGTAATGCTTTTTGATATCTTTTAAGACCCAGACAAATCAAAATTATTATTAATCGTCATGAGAAAGAAACCTCATGTTCTACTTAGAGCTCTGAAAACATTGTGTTTTAGCAAATTCCCTAAAGGTGAAACAGGAAAAATGGCATGGATGTGACCTGGCAGATAGATTTCTATTTAACTGATACAGGTTCTGTACACGAGTGAATGTTGAGTTTGTTACCTGTTGACTTTCACATTTGGGGAGAGTGCACATCATCCACTGAGCCGACCTGCAGCACCATGACGTTGCATGCTGTGACCTCTTCTAAGGTCAGAGGCTCAAGGATACTTCCTCATGGGTCAGATAGGGTTCAACGCCAAACACTTCAATAAAATCAAGAAGGATAGAGACGTCCTGGACGTCTAAAAAGCAGTAAATACAACTTTATGTGATACAACAAAACCTTGCTGTGAATTTAAGCCTGTCTGGATCAATTCCAAAATCAAAGCACATCATCACCTGGTTACAGTAATAATTCCAAAGGAGCGCGACAAAGTTTCAATTATCGGTTCTTAAGAAATCATGTTCACAGGAATCCCAGCCAGAGAGATGAATAGATGGTTAGACAGACGGGTAAACTGAAAACATTCTTCCACAACCTTTTGTGAGCTGCTATGTGCATATAGAACAGCATAAAAAACAAGCTGCAATTGTGAGATTAGATTAGATTTCACTTTCTTGTTATTGTACAAAGGAAAAGTATGATGCCAATGAAATGCAGTTAGCATTTAAACACAAGTGGAATATTTACCATAATTAACATAGCAGTCTCAAAGTCATATACAGGAGGTGCAGTAGGTTTTTGGTTTTTAGTGCTTCTCAATGAACTGAAATATTGTGAAAAAAATTGTGTGCACAAAAACATATAAACTAAATAAAAAAATAATTATCTGATCATAGCAAGTCTTAGGCAAATACAACATCAGATGACCAACTTTTTTTAAACGCGTCGTCATTTATATAACAAAAGTAAATCCAAAAAGAAAACCTCATGTAGGCAAAAGTAAGTGCCCCCATAAGTCTATGGCTTGTTGATTCACCTTTAGCAGTAATAAATTGAAGTAATAATTTCCTGTATTACTATCAGTCATCACAATGTTGTAAAGAAATTCCTCTGCAACATTACGACAACATCGCTTCCGTTCATTGAGGTTTTTGGGCGTTCGCTTATGAACAGCTCTGTTAAGGTCCTGCCACAGCATTTCAGTTAAGGTCTGGACTTTGACTAGACCATTTTAAAACCTTGAATTCCCCTCATTTCTTCCCATTCTCATACAAATGTACTGCTGTGCTTCAGATCATGGTCATGTTGCATAACCCAATTTCGACCAAGCTTAAGCTGTCAGATGGCCTCGCATTTGCCTCTAGATTCATCTGATAGGTTCATCATTGCTTGCAACTATATATATATTTTTTTTTTCCACCATTCTGGGCTTTTTGGGGTATTGGAAGACAGGTTGGATTCTGATGCCATTAGGATGCCGGAGAGCCTGGGCCCCAGCAAGGCACAAGGCCTTCACATGAGATTTTGCTGATCATGACATTACACCATGACATTGCATGCTAAAACCTCTAAGGTCAGAGGCTCAAGGATACTTCTTCTTGGGTCAGATAGGGTTCAACGGCAAACACTACAATAAAATAAAGAAGGATAGAGACATCCTGGACGTCCCAAAAGCATTAAATACAACTTTATATTTGGATCAATTCCGAAATCAAAGCATATCAATAATTCCAAAGGAAAGCAACACACTTTTAATTATCGGTTCTTAAGAAATCATGACATCAGGAATCCCAGCTAGAGAGATGAATGGACGATTGAAGAGACAGGTAAACTGAAAACATTCTGAACGGCATAAAGAACAAGGTGCAATTGTGATATTAGATTAGATTTCAGATTCTTGTTAGTGCACAAAGGAAAAGTATGATGTCACTAATAAACCAGACAAAAACAAGCATCTTATATGGACTAACTGGAAAAAGAACTGGACCACTGCTCAGTCCTCCAAAAGTCCACTTTTCAGGAGAGAGAGTAATTTTGCATTTTATCTGGAAATAAAATAAAAGAGGAAGAGTTGAGAAGCAAAGAATTTAAGCTGCTTTAAGTCCAATATGACTTTTCCATAGTCTGTGATGATTTGGGATGCAATGTCATCTGGCGTTGGTCCATTATCAATTTTTATCAATTCGAAAGTCAACATTGTCGTCTACCAGAAGATTTTAGAGTAATCCATGCTGTCTGAAACAAGCTTTTGTGCAGGGGTAGCTCACTGGTTAAGATATTGGACTACTGATTGGAAGGTGCCATAAACAATTTTTTTTTAGAATATCTGTATTAGAAATCCTTTCATGATTGCTCAGAGAAAAATATTTGAAAACAGATTTTTTTTGATTTTCATGACCTGTAAGCTGTAATCACAATTAAAACAGTTTAATCCATTTAGAAAAATATACAATTTTACATGTAATAACTCCAGAGCATGAAACCATTTACATTTTGTAATTAAATTATAAAAGAAATTAAACTTTTTACACAATATAAAAATTGTGATGCACTGCACTTTCGGATGTGGTGGAAGTCGCATTATGAACTAAGAAGTTTCCACTGTAACACGTTAAGGCAGAATTAAGGCAGTTCTGGGGGCAAAAAGAGGATCCGACCCAGTATTAGCAAGATGTATCTATTGAAATGGCCTGAGAGTGCATTTAATGTGTTTACTATTTGACCAACATCATGTGGAGAATCCACCATACAGGTTTCTGTGCATAAGTGCTAATAATACAAACAATAATGCATTAGAGCATTGTGCAGTCAGTCACAATATGCGTCACTGAGGTAAACTCCAGAAATTAGACAGATTTTAAAGACCTACATATTATGCAAAGTATTTTTTTTTAGTCATTAGATATTTAGATTGGACAAAAAAATTTTAGCCTTTTATTCTTTTTTGATTTCAAGTTTTGTTTAAACTTCTCTGGAGTGGTAAGGCTCAGCAGTAGTTCATTTACATAGAGACCAAAAACAGTATGTTCAAACAAGAAGTGAAACAGAGGAAGCTTGAGATATTAACCCCCCCCCCCCCCCCCACACACACACACACACCATCTTAGAGATATTTCAGCTGAAGCATTAGAACACAGTTTGCAGGAGCTCTGAGACCTGTGTTATCTTAATACAGAAATTTGAAAAAAAAATGATGCAGACTGATGATTAACTTGATTTTATTGTTGATGCATATTTGTATGTGACATTGATCAGACAACCCATTACTTTTTTTTTAATAATTAAAATATAAACACCTAAACCGTCATACTTCTTGTCACTCATCAAAGAGCTTGCTTATAAGACTGTCTGCCAGAGCCAACCAGTTTTACACCACCAGGTTTGACTAAACATAAGAACTATAATTACTTGCTTCATTTGAGACCATGTCCAGTATCTTGTAAAAGGTGTTCTGCTAATGTAGCTCCAGCTTGATAGGTCATTAGAACAGATGATCCAAACCAAACCACTGCCTTCTCCGAAATACCAAGATTAATTTATATACAAAACACTCCATGACTGATACTGTAGACTCCTGCTTTAAATCACTGAAAATAATAGCTGATTACAATGACCTTTTTTTTTTTTTTTTAATATTCTTCTTATTTTTAATTCCTTATCAAGCTGGCCATCAATCCTGTTAACTGAGCTGAGATACTTCATGGAAGTAAGCGCCCAACATTTTAGTGCCCTGGATATAGTTGGACCTGTAAAACAAAAAACAAACAAACAAAAAAATGTTTAAAATGTGTGTCTAGATACTGTAGAAAAAAAGGGTACTGTGCAATTTTAGTGAACATACAGTACAGCACTGGAAAAGAACTGATTGAACGTTGAGTTTGTTACCTGTTGAGTTTCTCATTTTGAGAGTGAGCACCATCATCTGATGAGCCGACTGGCAGCAGCATTACATTGCGTCCTGTAGCTTCCTGGAAGGTCAGAGTCACGGGGATACTTCCTCCCTCACGGGTCAGATCGGGCTCAACGCCAAACACTACCAAAATATATCAATAAATTCAACTAAAAGAAGGATCGGCTCCTTGACGAGTCAAACATATTAAACCCAATTTATTCAAGATAGAAAAAATATAATCAAAATATATAGCTTTGAGCTCATGGTCATGGTCTCCTTTTTCAAATTAATTAAGCAATATTTAAAGAAAGCTGTTGTGCTAAATATCAGCATGGCTGTGATGCACTCATAGGAACAAGGTCACTGCCCAAGTGCTGAAGAGATCACCAAGATATGGTTTTAAACATCAGTTTTGGCAGGCCGCTGCTCGCCACTTTCCTCTGTGGACCGTACTGACCAACTTTCACCCACTCTGGCAACCAACAGTTAGTCTAATTAACAACTGATAGAACACCTGTGATACGGAATGATACAGTACGTGTGTTTTTATGCTCTGCTGTCACAATGCATGGAAAGCCTCACATCCAGTCATATTACTCAGCCAGAACAGTTTCATATTCTATATTGTACAGTGCATTTGGAAAGTATTCAGACCCTCTTCACTTTACTGTTCCATCCTGATACTATAGTTGTTTACATTCCTCAACCCCCCCCCCCCCCCATTCTTGTAAATTAATTTAAAAGAAAAAACTGAAATATCACATGTACATAAGTAATCCAACTGAAGGGGTTGTCCTTCTGGAACACAGACAGGGTCTCTGGAGCTCAGTCAGAGTTGATATCAGGTTCTTGGTCACGTTTCTTACTAAGGCTCTTCTCCACTGATTGGTCCATTTGGCCCGGAAGACCAGCTCTTAGAGATAGAGACTTGTGTACCTTTCCAAGTCATGTCCAATCAATTTAATTTACCACAGGCGCACTCCAATCAAGGTGTAGAAACATCTTAGAAATTATCAAGATAAATGGAAAGCACCCAAGTTAAATTTGCAAGTGTTGTTGCAAAGGGTCTGAATACTTAAGTACATTCGATACTTTTTTTTTTCTTTTTAATAAATTTGTAAGCATTTAAAAAATTAAGGAGGACTGAATTGTTTTTGAATGCACTGTATATTTCAGCTGCTTAAAAAACATTATGCGTCATTACCTACAGGATATCACGGTTCCTTACCCGTCTTCATGGCTTTTCTACCAGCCATGTAGTGAGGATGGTTAAAATCAGACACCCAGGCCTTGGCTCCATGGCCCATGTGCACCTTTATTTTGTTGGGGCTCTCCAGATCGGCAAACTTCTTATTGAGGTAGGAGACGACCTAAGAACCAAGCACATCGTATACCTCTAGTAAGCGTTCCTGAGAATAATTAGTGTACAAAATAGAAGTGTTTTTCTTCTTCTCAACCTGGAAGTAGAACTACTGGTTTTGTGCATCAAGATTTAAGTTTGTTAAATAAACACTTTGAGCAACTGAGTCTCTAAATCACCACCAGGATCATTCTTGAAAAGAAAGGGAAAAGATTTAGGCAAGAAAATTATATAAACTTGCATGATATGAAACAAGACCAAAAAAAAAAAAAAATTTGTTTTTTCTCTGGGAGAAGAAAATACACAGGTAGAGCATAAATAAATTTTCAATTTTAATACTAATTGTCTAATTTTACTATCTAGTTATTTTGAGATAATGCACATGCACACATTATATTATATTATATTATATTATATTATATTATATTATATTATGCACACTTCCATGTACATACAGTACATACATAAATACATACCCAATAACTAGAAATAAAACATTTGCCATCATTGGAAATCAATCAACGACAAGATGGTATGATGTGGTCCAGCAGAAAGCAGTTACTGTCCTTGCCGTCCATACCCGCCAAAACATCAAAAAAATTTGACTTCTTAATATATTTATAGTTACATTTACTGTAGAATGTCTGTAAAACAACATAGTACCAGTTGCCTCTCACTTTCTTAACAATTGTGTTATTAGCATATGTTAGAACACATTCTGCATGTTATGCAGGTGTTTCTTTAAAAGCAGCTGCAGAACTGCACTCTAGATTTGAAATTGCTGTGAAACCAGTCATCCATTCCTCAAATATCACGTCTGAACTTGCTAAGAAATCATTCCAAGTGATATGATAACGTGTGCTAGCTTCTTACAGAGGAAGCGATTCATGTAGAGATAGTAAGATCATGATCACCATAACCAAGTGCAAATCCTGTTATTCCTGTTATACCTGCCAGACTGATGCATTCATCCCGAATATTAAACAACCAAATCAGCATTCAAATTAATAAACACCAGAAGACGCAATTCTTTTGGCAACCAAACATGCCCATGGCATAAACAATGCCTCTATCGTTTTTGACGGTTTATGAGGTATGCGATAAATCATGAGCCCTTTAGTGTTCTATCCTCTTCCTATCATTTTTATACAAGTTAATCTACGTTTCTGTTCTACGTTTTTCTTTTGTTTTCTCAGCCTAACAATGGCCTTCTTCACAGGATCAGCACAGCTAGCAAATGCAAATCCAACACTTAGAATAAAATCCACAACTTTTATCATGAACCTAATCATCAGTCAGCTGTCCAAATACTTTTTGTTTAAATACTTATGAACCTGAACATAATATGAATAACTATGGAGATAAGAACTTCTTGTTAAAAGACATATAAACATGAAGTACTATACACTTTCTGGTCTCATTCTAATGAATTTGTCTATATACAGTTCACTATTTTGAATAGTGTAAACCTCTCAAAGCTGTAAATATCAGCCATCATAATAAAAAGTCTTGGCACCTGCTCCTCCACCACTTTGGGGTCCATGTCAGGAACCAGGCGGATGGAGAACTTGCCAATGACTTTGCGTGGGATGACCGTCTTGGCTCCGCTGGCAGAGAAAGCTCCCTCAATGCCATGCAGGGAAAGAGAAGGGTATCTCCAGCGATGCATCAGCACTTGCTCCTACAAAAGAAAGAGAAATGTTAAATGAATGATCAAATGTATCCATCTGCAAGATAACTAACATTTTACATACAACATCTTATGAAACATCCATTTCCTTCCTATCCAGTGTGCATACACAGCCTTGGCTCTGTTCATGGGAAACAAGAAAACAAAATGATCCAACACCTTCCATATGACTATACCAGCTAATCAGGAATGGGGCACATTTGCTCACGACAGGGTCATGGCAAATGGAAAAAGAGGCAAGAGAAGCGTTTAACCTGGCACATGCTATATGCTGGTCTCCATTCATCGTCAAAATAGAGAGATGGCTGAGAAACAGCCAAACGGTCAGTGAAGCGTCATTAATCTTTCCCTATTATTTCTTAGAAATTCTTTGAAATGCAAACAGTATAACAGATAGTGTCTGGCATGCATGTATTCATGTACTGTATTAAACTGGATTTGAAAGTATGCAAGTACATAAGATGCCATGACTATAGGAAATTTCATATAAAAGCAGAAGTAACAGTTTACTATTGTCAAAATATATGCCATGTTAATGATTCTTGGCTGCAAACACATTATATAATGGCCATGAAACCAAAAATCAGATAACAAATTGGATGTTTTATATAATATATATATATATATATATATATATATATATATATATATATATATAACATATACAAACATATAAAACATATTTTTTATATATATAAAAAACTAAATCGTGGCAAGATGTGTTTGTGTATCAGGATGTGCTTGTGCACTGTATACTAGTGCCAGAATAATTCTTAATAATTCTCAGATTCATCCTTTACATTTTCTGTTGACAGTTGACAGTATGGCAATACAATAGCCCAGAGCAGTTCATATATGACTAAGAATAAAGATGCAGAGCCGAAAACAATATGAAATGAATAAATAAATATCTATGATACCATTTTATAATTTTAAGGGTCACTGCATATGGAGAGTTGTTTTACAGCAGACATGCAAACACTGTACTTGGGTAGAAGAGTATACCTTAGTGCTGTGCAGCAGACGTTTGGCTCCCATGTCTTTGGCGTACTCTTCCAGGTCAAACTCAATCTTCTCATAAAGCTTTTTCTCCTCGTCAGTGAGCTTAGCAACATTGTCATACATCCCTGGAACCAGGATCTTCCCTTTCTTATCCACTAATGAGCCTGAAACCCAAGCACAGCCAGGCAGAAATTCTTATTATCTGTTCACCAGTCATGAAAGCTGTGCCCGAGTCCAAAGACAAGTGTTTGCAACAAGTGTTTGACTCGTTTGACTCACAATGTAATAGTGATGTGATTTAATACAAATAAGAGCAGGGGCTCCTATACCTTTTGGACAAATAACAAATCCACATTTTTGTGATGCTGAAAAATTTACCACAAATTACATGGAGAGAGTTCAATATATTTATGCCAAGAACATCTATTTTTTTATTTTTTATCTTTACTGCTTATTCTCTATAGAAGCACATGATGATACTGATAAAACATGAATAGATTCTTGGCATTCACTTGAATGGCTGAACCTGTGCTTGGTTGGGCTGGAGCCAGTTCCAAAGAAATTGGACGGGGGCATATTTCACCAAAATTTCATGCACAGCAATGTTAAACAATTGAGTTCTGTTTGTCTTTCAAAAAACATACAGCTGTTATCATGGCAAATGTCATGGGCTACAAATGAAACTGAAAACTGTAACCTTTTTTCAGACATAATTACTAGTTGAAGAGACCTCACAGTAGATTTGAATGAAGTAGGGTAAGTTTCAAATAGAAAATTTTAACTGTAATAAGAAAAAACAACAGGGGTAATATTTAATAACAGACAAGTATAATAAAAAGTATGTGATTTAAGGTACAATGGTAGAATGCTAATGGATAAATGGACAAATCTTTTTTGCCAAATTTCTGCACTACAGCACCTTGTTGAAATAGTGAAAAAGACTCAAATAACATGAACCCATATTGATTTAAATACAGCATTTTGTAACAGCAATGTTACTCCAAAGACAATATCAAAATATTAAGGTCCCTGACAACTAGATTTGTAAATAAAGCAAACACACGTTGGTCATGCCCCTTAGTTTATCCTGGGGTAAGTACCATTTAGTGAGAAAAACATTTAAATCTATGAAATTCAGGATTCTTTTATATTGTTTTTACATAAACCCTTTTTCTTTTTTGTTTTACTGACAAGTAACCATCATGCACAAGCTTTATGGCATGAGATTTTATCACAGCTATAGTACAGACCAAAAGTTTGGACACACCTTCTCATTTAAAGAGTTTTCTTTATTGTGTTCTTTAGCCCAAACGCGTCTCTTCTGCTCGTTGCCTGTCCTTAGCAGTGGTGTCCTAGCAGATATTCTACCATGAAGGCCTGATTCACACAGTCTCCTCTTAACAGTTGTTCTAGAGACGTGTCTGCTGCTAGAACTCTGTGTGGCATTGACCTGCTCTCTGATCTGAGCTGCTGTTAACCTGCGATTTCTGAGGCTGGTGACTCGGATGAACTTATCCTCCGCAGCAGAGGTGACTCTTGGTCTTCTCTTCCTGGGGGGGTCCACATGTGAGCCAGTTTCTTTGTAGCGCAATTTTTCGGACTGACTGACCTTCATTTCTTAAAGTAATGATGGCCACTCGTTTTTTTTCTTCACTTAGCTGCTTTTTTCTTGCCATAATACAAATTCAACCTCTTAGAATGAGAAGATGTGTCCAAATTTTTGGTCTGTACTGTATAACACCATTATGCATGTTCACACAAGCACACACTTATTAAGAGTTAGGGTGACGTTACAGTCACTGATATACTGTACAGCTTTACAGTCTTTACAGAATCAGAAATAAATGAGCTCTAGCCTGTACTGATCAGTTGCCTTGAATTAAGTAAATGTTAATGTTTAGTTTAGTCCTTAGCTCTGATCGTGAAACAACACAAAACAATAAAAGAAAGGCAGCATTTGTGTTAAAATGTATGAGGATGTAGGGTGTTTTTTGTTTTAAATATGTCTCTCGGTATTAGGCATTCTGATACCATAAGATATAAAAACATTCTGTATGCTATTTACATTTACCCATTTCAGTTTCTGGCATATCAAAAAGAATGTTGGAGGGAAAAAAAATCTGCCCCTCTTTTATAACTGTTTTGCATATCATGGCTGCTCTCACTCACCCATGAGAGTAATCAGGTCAGTCATGGCTTCATGGACGGAGCCTCCAAACACTCCAGAATGCAGATCCATTTCGCAGCATTCCACCTATTTAACAAATGCACTAGAATGACGTATACTTTATATGGAAGTATATATGAAGAATATATGAAGCTGCACCAAATAAAATATTTTATATTCATGTAGCAGTGATCAATATAATAAACTCCACAGAGAGTACTGAAGGATCTCTTCCTTACCTCTAAAAAGAAATAGCAGATTCCTCTCAGCCCGTAGGTAATGCAGGGCTTGGTCTTGCCCAGCCAGTAGTTGTCTGAGATGCAAACATAGTCCACATCCTTAAAGAATGTGTCTTTGCGTGAGAACACCAAATCATCCAGTCCCTCAGAGCCAGACTCTTCCATCCCCTCGAAGCAGAATTTAATGTTGATAGGAAGATCCTGCAAAGGACAAAAAGTAACTAGTGTTTAATATTTATTATTAATTAGTGGTGCTTTGCGAAGCGAAGGACTACTATTATAATCTCACAGGCTTATTATTCTTTTTCTTCTTCTTCTTCTTCTTCCGTGTGTCCCGCACCTAGTTTAGTCCCGCACAGTTTGTCGTAGACCCATGAGTGAGGTGTCAAGTCGTGCGGCTTGTTCGGGAATGGGGTGCTATGACTTTTCTAAGGGGTGGCCGGTTAATTGCCCTGAAAAGTCCCATAGACTTAACATTGAGACCAACTTCAGCTATGACATCAGCTACATCTATGACTATGACATGGTAAGCTCTATGATGTCACAGCAAGCACCAATTTCTTCAGGAAATGTACCTCTCCAGTTATTACTATTATCAATAGGATAATACTTTTTCAGTAGTCCATTATGCTTCCATTACATTTGAATTTTTTTTTTTTATTCCAATTGTATATTCTTTATTTTAGTCTCTCTGTAATTTATATTTATTTCATTAATATTAATGGCACTGAGGGGCCAGAGCTGCCCCAGCAGCACTAGGGTAACCTCAACAATACTTGCCATAATGTTCGTGTTTTAATGTTATGGCTGATTGTGTATGTCAAACACTGACCTTCAAATATAATATAATTAATTACAGGGCCAAACTGTGCAAATGTTACATATTTTTTAGATTATATATACACATTTGATCGTTCATAACGACTAGGTTTTTTGAAAGATTTGCTTTTAAGTCAAGAGCATATGAACAGTATTTTTTTACTATGCAGCTTGCTACTTTTAACAAAGTTCACATTATAATCTTCAAAGCCAGTTAAATTAGTGAGCTTTAACATTTGAACTGAACACCCAGTGGACTGCAGTCAACAGCACATGGTTTATTATACGGGAGATGAATTGGAAAGATATGTTTTATTATCTTCGGTATCTAACAAAGTGCTAAAGTACTAAAGGCTTGTTAGACAGTCAATTCCATGCCAACAAACTTGGTTAACTTTCCTTACCATAAAAAGCTGGTCTGTTGATATTCAATGCAATATTTTTTTCTAGAAATAAGAGGTCTTTGATCCAGAAAAAAGACAAATTTTTACTATACACAAACATAGCTAGACACCAATTTATGTAAAGCCTATATTATTAAGATAATAATGAAGGTGTGCACCTGTCCTATCTTCTGGAAAGCCTCAATGACATTAAACCAGGCAAGCACTGGGCCTTTGTCATCTGTAGATCCACGCCCGTAAAGCTTTCCTGAAAGGAAGCAAACATTTACTGTCAATGCAAATATGTGATTTCGTTTGCTCATTACATTAATTAAACAAACAGCAAATCTATTGACTGAAAAAAATGCTACCGTGCACGTTTATCACGAGATACAAGTTTCACTTTCATCAGAGGAGTAAAGGGAAAACACTGACAGGGTTATGAGTCAGTCAGCAGAAGACAGAGACTACTCACAAGACAGTAGTCACAAGACTACTGACTTTCTCATTAAGTAGATAATTAAAAATGCCTAGTCAGGGTGACTTGTTGGTCAGCTTTACATGTGATCCAGAAGCAAAAATTTCTAGTTCCTCTTTAAGTACTCTTTAAGTCCTCTTTAAGTCCAGACATCCTTTCCAGAGATTAAATTTACTAATGCATTTAATCTATAACCAAAAAAAATCACCACATGTTTCTAAATTATAAAAAACTCTGAAGTATAATCTCAGCATAATAAATTTAAAACTTGCTTTTAGACTCAGTTATGAAGCATCCACATTAATGTGTTGGTTCCTATTAAAAGGTCCACACTCATTAATTATATTGAACTTGAATTTTTAATACAAACTGTAAAACATTGCAAAAACTCTCTTCTGCATACCGTCTCTCTCCACTAGCTTGAAGGGCTCCGAGTCCCACCCATCTTCAATATGTGCAGGCTGGACATCCAGGTGTCCATAAATGCACACTGTCTTCTTGCCGGGGTCTGCGCCCAGTCTGCCCAGGATTATAGGAGGAAGAGGAATCTCTTCACCACTTGCCAGCTAAGACGATAACAGACAAGGTGTGTCACACAAGTGTTTCATTACCCAAAAGAAACCTTACTGAATTTTTATCTTACACAAGAATTACTCTTTCACCAACCCTATAATTATAAAACCACAAATTAAAAAACAAAAAAAATGATAAAAAATAATAAAAAAATGTATATTTTACTACAGATAATAATAATAGTGAGTCATTCATTTATGGTGTTTTTTTCATGAGTATACTATGATCTCTCCAAGGTTGACTATACATAACAGGTTCACCAGACACAAACAGAAACCCCACCTTCTCTTTTCCGATATCTACCAACTCCACAGTGCCTCCCAGCCTCTCTATATCTTTGGCAGCCATCTCCATCATTTTCTTGATCTCTCCACGTTTTTCAGGCCAGGCTGAGACACTTTGGACAGCCACCCATTCAGCCAGGCGCTGCATTACACAAAACCACTTGTAGTTAAAGATGCAGAGTCAACAAATAGAAACAAAACCTCATTTTTGTAGATTGGACAGTATAACTAGTTGCGGAATCTTTCAATCAGCTACAATATGCTAGTGTTAATGTATCCTACAGGGTAATACATAGCCATAAGCCTATGTAATACCCTGTAAGTTTGGCATTCTTCAATGGGGTGGGGAGGAGCTGGAACAATTAAACAAACAAACAGCTAATCAAAAGTAAAAGCTAGATTTAAAGGGTGGTTTAACTAGTGCTGCAATTAAACCCATAAAAATCTAAAGAGCAACATGAACCTGTAAAAATTCAGGTTTAAAATTAATTTTTTTGTTTTATAAATATAATTTTAAGCTGATAACCAAATATTGGCAAAAATCCTGTTAATGAGATTTATAAATGTAATATGTACAAAATGTACATTAGTTAAATATTGCAGTTTAAATCACAATAGCAATTGCAGTTCCAGTTTTAACTCACATTTAAATATTATGTATCTAAGGGTGTGTTCACACTTGCGTGTAGTTCACTTCTCTTGGTTTGGAACAACGCATAAAACAATTTGCAAAATCAGACCAAAAGACATAAGGCATGTAGGTTTTATATTTGGTGGCATCTTTACCAGCTCAAAACTCACAAAGAGTTTATAAAATGTACTATTATACATTGAAAACAACTCCAGGTGGAGTCGCTCTTGCGCCTAATGTTACTACCTTTGATCTGAAAAGTCGCCAGTAGCAAGCATCCCCATAAATTAATTAATGAGTTAATTAATGAAGGAATGAAAGAATGGCAAGCTGCCATCTATAATCCTTCAACAGGCTCTTGCACTTCCTGCGTCTAACCAAACTTTGGTACAGTTTTTCGGTTAGTGCGGTTTCACTGGAAAAAGTGTGAACACTGCATTCCAAACAACTGAAGCAGAGTTCGTTTTAATCAAGCCAAACATGTCAAGTGTGAACACACCCTAAATTTCAGCTCGTCCGTTTATTTAATGTCTTCTAGGTATTTAACCTCTATTCCTCATTTTGTGACCTTACGGCGAAGAAATAAAGAAGATTCAGTCCCTAAACCAGAATGATCAAATGCATCACTTACATTCTGTAATCAGTTGATTATGTGGGAACTTTTATATAGAAGATATAAAACCACCGTAATATCTACCTGAACATATTCGTCCTGGTGTTCATCCACATATTTAAAGAGGGTTGGAAGGTAAGACATGGTGCTGTAATGATGCAGTCCTGACGCCTAATGATGAAATGTCACGTCTTGCCCCTTTAAAGCACAAAGACTTTGTATTACAGAAATGGACTTTATAACTGCTGACAACTTCACTTCTTTATCAAAGCTGCTGGGTTAAAAAATAACTCTGCACAAACCCAGGAAGAGACCGTTATTCATTAATAACTCAAAAGATTGATCTAACAAGACCAACCACGTTACACTGTATCAAATAATGAATGCTGCAGTACAAAATAAGAGGAATAACAACAGAGAATTAGCACACCGTTACCAGAGATTTCACGGGTGAATATGGATTAATTTAGAATCAATTCGACTAAATTATTAAGCATATAAACAATTACCTGGATAAACTACTTCCTATAGTCTTCTTACTCTGGCATAAAATATATTCGGTATTTTTAACTTCCGCTTTATACGCGCTCCAGAAACAGCCAATCAAATATCGCCATTCATATATAGGTTGCAATTGACACTTCCGTAGACCAATAGGATTTCGTCTGTAGACCAAAAGTGTCACGCCTACCACAGGATATCACATGAGCAAAAAAAAAAAAAAAACCCGATAGAGCTGAAATTTTGCAACAGTTGCAATACAATCACGTGGCAGAAGGATAAATGCAATAAGTCGTTCATTTCTAAATTTTGTATGTATTATTTTCGTAATACATCGGAGTTATCGGAGGCTACAGGAAGAGCAACTAGATGCAAAAACAAGCATAATATGTATTACCATTTTGTAATCAATTTATATACAATTACACGCTAGTGATTTATGATGTTAGAAGCGAAACGTACGGAGTTTAACAGCCTAGTGATGTGATTCGTTCTGGTGATTCGAATCATTTGGTTCGGTACAACAAAGTGATTCAAATCTTTTTGCTTTTGCTTTTCATGCAGTTTCAAACATTTATTGTAAAGCTTTTATTGCACCAGTTTTAGAATGAACAAAGATTTTATATAAACATGGATAGACATACAGTATATAGTTCTGTGAAAATGTGTAAAAAAAAAAATTATATTACATGAAGATAACCTGAGTAAATACATAATGCAGTTTCTAAAAAATGTGTAATAAATGATGATAAAAATAAAAAAAAAAACTGACAAAACCTGTCTGGCCCTACGTGAAAAAGAAATTGCCCCTAATAACTAGTTGTGGCACCTTTTGCGGCAACGACTGTGATCAAGTGTGATAGCTGGCAATGAGTCATTTACATTACTGTGGTGTAGTTTTTTTTTTTTTTTTTGCTTTTCTATGCAGAATTGTTTTTAATTCAGCCACATTGGAGGGTTTTCTATCATGATTGCTAGAAAACATTAAGGGGGGGGAGGGGTGTTCAAAGTACTTTTGCACATAGGGCTTGGTAGATTTGGGTGTCATCATTTAAAATCATAATTTATGAACTGCATTTTCTATCTGGAAATATTTTCAAACAGTACACTGCCACTTAATTTCAAGTTTGTCAGAGGTACACAGGTAAAAACTGACCCAGTTTACAAAAAAAGAATTTTAAAAATGTCCACAAAGAATCATGTAACTCACGTTATTGGACATACTTACATACTTTAGTTGTGACAAAATACAACTAGTTGAGAGAACTGCTGGTTACTGGCTGCCTTTCATAAACCTTTGTTATGTTGCAAAACAATGGAAGTTGGTGTAAGCCATTAAAACTTTTCTACTTTTTTACAGGAATCAGTATGATGTCTGCATAACTCAAAAAAAAATGCACAGAGATGATGAGTTTTATATAAATATTTCGAAATAACTTTTAGGGTTTTTGTGTGTGTGTGTGTGTGTGTGTGTGTGTGTGTGTGTGTGTGTGTGTGTGTGTGTGTGTGTGTGTGTGTTAAATGGTTATTATTCTGGGTTTCTCCTCTGAACAGGTTAAATTCCTCCCACAATCAAATGGTGACCTCACACCTTCTAAAGGAGTTATGGGTGAGTTTTGCTGATGTTGACTCAGAGGTTTTCAAAGGCATTTTTGTTTTAAGCACATTTTAGACATTGAATTATACATTTAATTAAGTGTTCTGTTCAGCCTCCTGCAAGATATGTCATGAAACACTAAGGAGAAAATATATAATGGACCAGCAGAATTTTTTTGGCCAAAAACAAAGAAAGAAAAGAGTAAGTTTGGGAGTTTGATAAATGTTGATAATTTTACTTTCTACTCCTTTTGAATTGCTTCTGTAGGTCTCTGGAACTTGGCAACTCTTGGATTTAATGTCTGATGATGAAGATATCATTATTAGTGGGAGGCCAGCCTGGGTTCCGTCCGCACCTTCGCATAGAAGCTCACAACTGTCAGCTCTGTGCCAGGAGCCACAAAAAAGACTGGAAGCAGACCCACACTATGTTGCCACCCTTCACTTTCATGTGAAGGCAAGAGTGACATGGCCAACACAGAATCAAGTGACAGGTTCTTTATTTAACTGTAATTTCTTTCTCTTTTATAGTTCATATAGATTTAAGAATAATTAATAAGAATTTTTTTTCTTTTTATTGTTATTTATACTTGTGGTGGCATGGCGTAGACTCGATTCCCGTCTCTGTGTGCATGGAGTTCGCATGTTCTCCCTGTGCTTGGTGGGTTTCCTCCAGGTACTCCGGTTTCCTCCCACAGTCCAAAGACCTGCTGATTAGGCTAATTGGCATTCCCAAATTGCCCATAATGTGTGAATGTGTGTGTGTGTGTGTGTGTGTGTGTGTGTGTGTGTGTGTGTGTGTGTGTGTGTGTGTATGGGTAAGTGCCCTGCGATGGATTGGCTCCCTGACCAGGGTGTAGGGTCCAGGCACCCGCGACCCTGAATACAGTATAAGTGAGAGCAATGAGTATTTATACTTGTAATTTGGATATTTCAATTTGTTCTTGTTTTAAATATTTAACCATTGTAATGAAATATAGCAAAAGTCCATAATTGTCTAAGCATTTATATTGTGAATATTACTGAAGGCCAGTAGGTATATAAGCAGGTCTACATATCTGGGGTTGTGGGTGGGCTGAAATGTAAGCCCATACAATAAGATAAATGTGAATGTATACAGTGGTCCAATAGCTGATAAGGTTTTGCGTTGGGCTAAAAGAAGAAGAACCAATAAAAAGTTTTAGGTCGAATCTGACTTGAAAGAGCTCAAGGTGTGAAATGTAAATACAGATGCGGACGTATATGGACATGAGGAATTTGACATTTTTGGCCAGTATTTTTCTGAATATATCCCAAAAATCGGTGGAATTTACAGGAATTTCCTGCTACGTATACAGCTCTTTTTATGCAATGTAGTTGACTGTTGGGAGTGGAGAATAAAAAGCTAGGATCATTCCTAGTTGTTGCTTGTTGTCTGGCAAATTTCAAAGAGACAAAGAATAGGGGGAATTATATGCTATATTCTTTCTTGTACTTAGATCCCGGTACTGCCCAGTTCATGTAAGCTATAAGTAAGTGTTTCTGTGTTATATTGGCTTGCTGTAACTTAACATGCTGTATAAGTAGCTGAGGCCTGGAAGCTATTTCTTCTTTTGCACTTTCAAAAAGAAGTTTAGAAATTTAGCATGGTCCTTATTGCTATTGCTATTGGATAAGTCTTCCAGCCTTTTTACAAGGGGTGTTCAATTACTTCAGGAGCCCTGTAGCATTTTTCAAATATATTTGCCATGCCATCTGCAGTCCAGCAAGGGGGTTGACCATATGCGCTACACAAATTCTTTTTACCCGTGCTGACGATTCTGGTCCCAGCCACCTAACTACCAAATCAATCCCTCCTTTAGGTGAAAAGCGTCATACTGCTCAGAAAAGAAGTTTTCCATGCCCAATAATTTTCAATTAGATCAACGAATGTTAAGAGACCTGAACTGTCCGTTTCTTTTTAAATTAGGCAGTGTAACATCACTGACTGCTTGACGCTCAACTATTTTTCAGACTTTGTGTGAGACAGGTTTATGTTGGGTGGAATTGCATGGCCGGTTCTCTCCTGACACCAGAGACTGACTTGAACTCCATATATTTAGCATCGGTGCGTTATCTCTATGAATTTCAGAGAATTCTGTTATCTGATTTGCATCATGCAATAGGACAATATTTTAACTCGTGTCCCCAAAGTAAACTAGTGAGTCTTTTGCATGTAGTCACTTTTTTTTTCTAATGAGCTAAGTGGCTGTTTGAGGACTTGCAGCTCCACTGGATGCTTACCACTTTCCATCTCCTCTGCTACTTCATACAGGTGCATGTTTTGAGTTAATTAGCTAATTAGAGTGTGACATGATGAGTCTCCAATATTGAACTTTTTCACAATGTTCTAATTTTCTGAGATACTGAATTTTGAGTTTTCGTTAGCTGTAAGCCATAATCATTACAATTAAAGGAAATAAACACTTGAAATATATCAGTCTGTGATTAATGAATCTGTATAATATATGAGTCTCACTTTTTTGAATTGTATTGTGGGAATAAAATCAACTTTCAATGATATTCTAATTTATTGAGATGCACCTGCTTCTGTATCTGCAGCAGCTTTCTTGCTTTGAAGAATATGGAAACCTGCTTCTACCTCAGCTTTTTTCCTTATAACATCGGCTTCTTGTTCGGCTAAAATCAAGTTGTGCATGGTTTGTGCTGCTGCTTCTACATGACTTTGAGTTTGTAGCGTTATAGCTTGTAGCACTATGGGATGCTCTACTTGAATATTGTTCAGTGTTTGGCTGTTGCTGTTCAGTTGTTTAATCTGATTCTTTCATTTTGGGTTCTGGTCTTCTGGCTGAAATCATCTTCCTGAGCGTAGGCTCATGGTTACTATGTAGCATTTCTTGTACATTGCATTACTGTCTTTTTACTATGCTGCACTCGTAATGTGTAGCTGAGCACTACTAGACAGCTAGTTAATCAAACAGCTCTCAAACATCAAGGCCTGCTTTTCTTCATATATTTACTGAGGCTCTTACTGAGAAACTTACTTGTTTGTTTATTTGGTGAAACTGAAAAGTTATCAAGTTATAATCGTAAAACATACTTATACAGTAGGTAGTCAACCAGACAGACAAGTCAAGTTCACTACCTGACGATTTTATTTGTGCAAACTGTTATATAGCTTATCTCTGTTTGTATCTGTTTTTTTTGTTTTTTTTAAAGGTACATTAAAATAAAATTGTCTTACAGGGGTTTTGTAATATTTATGCAGTATAATCAGGGCCTCTTAATTCGCTATTCGTTCTCGGGTTGTTGTTTTAGTGTTACTGTGTGTGCTCTACAATGCCAGACAACATTCAAATGCAAATAATTCAGCCTTCCCCACTTTACGCTAACTCAAGTCAGCTCCGGGGACGAGCATTATCTTTTTGAAGACCTGCAGAACTATAGCGGAAAAACAGTAAAAATGGAGAATAAACAAACTGAACAAATTGTTTTGAACACAGAACTGAATGAATGAAAGTCTTGGGTGTGTGGCCATAGCAAAACAACTAAATTATAATAAATCCACGACTTACATATTCATGAATATGTAAAAACTATTGACACCTTGCTCAAGTGACAGCAGGACTCCAACTGATGTCTCAGCTGTTCACAACTATACATTCAGATTCCTCGCACATCGCACAAAGCAGCGTTTATTATTTAGCGGATATTTGCTCTCTTTTGCTTTTGTTTTTCGTGATCTGATTATTACCACGACTGAAATAAAGCTCCTCATCGGCGTGCGCCCCCATGTTGCAAAAGGCAGTTCTTATATTTGTGTTTTGTTGCATACTCTCACTTTGCAAAAAGCAGCGCCTATTTAGCCAATTTACACACTCAGATCACAAAACTCCGGCAAAGCAAACCAAATGCAAAATCAACAACTTTACCCCAGAAAAAAAAAAAACATAGATCGATTTTTTCTTTGTTCAAGGCTTTGTTATCACTCCCCCTAAACAGCGCAGCAATTAGCATTTACTTATATCTGAACAGAGTCATTTACGTAAATCAATGATCAATAGCTCATGATACATACATTTAAACTATTTATTCATACAGATGTACTGTACCCGTTTTACATGGAAATTTACAGGGTTACCCTGACAAGGAGCTGGATAAGAAAAGCTTCAGCTGGCAAACATAAAATTAGATGCAGAATTATTTTTTATAGTCTAAATAAAAATGTTTTCCTAAACATGGGCTATAGTTGTTTACTTACAATATTTGTTACATTAAAAATGAAATTTAACTGAGGTGTTGAGTCAGCATTGTGATCCTCCTCTTTAATTTCCCATGTAGTCTAATCAGCACTCAACAATTTTCAAGGAGGCTGACTCTGACCATTTTAATAATTCATTGATAAATTAGTGGTTTCTTTGGTTTCAGCTGTAGTGATGAAGGTGATTATGTCATCTCGTCATCTCCGCAGCAGTGGATGTCACGTTTCATACAAATGACATAATCTAAAATTTGTTTTCCATTAGTTTATATAAGAGCAGACATTTCGCTTTCCATAAGTAAAGTAAATATATTTTGTGAGGCAATGTCTGTGAGGCAAGTATACACAGAGTTTCGGTTGATTTTTTAATGTGCTCAAGTTCATCGAAACCAATACAGAATAGCGCACCCTGTTTGCCATCATTATTTTACAAAATCATAACGTTTTGACATCATGAGTGCACTTAAATAAAAGTAGAGTCTTATAAAGGTTATGTAGCTGATTTAGTCTGAACCAAGTCTATAGTCATAGTGACACTTAGTGGTAAAGCCAGCAAACGCACACACCCTGTATGCCGTTGCCGCGGGAGACACGGCGGTAAAACTGTTTTTCTTGTTAATCTGTAGTTATCTCTGGCTGACCAAAAATCAAATCTTAAACAAGAACCAGTCAGTATTACTTAGACAGGGTTAAGGCTCAAACTGTTTTTAGTGCCACAATGCTGAACAAAGCACAGGTAAGTCCATGGAAAGTCAAGAGCATTAAAATATATTTTTATTTACAATTTATTGATTAATTCAGTCTGAATTAATCAACAAATTGTAAAAAATATATATATTTTAATATATAAGGAATGTATCATGTATAAATCTTTTTTTTTAAACAATACAATATGTAAATGGTTTTACTACTCCATAGACAAATAAAAAAGTCCTTTACAACTATAGTATTCATGAAAATGATGACTTCTAAATAACACTGGTTAAACTCTAATAATACCTTTGGCTCCTCAATGTGTCCAAAGTGAATACGCTTATAGGTTGATTCGTATAAACTGACTTCTGTAAGGTTTATATTAGAATGCTTTAATAGTGCTGTGAATAAATACAAATCAACATACATTACATAGTGAAGACGTCACACTTCAGAGCAAACAAAAGCAGACACAGCAAACCAACAGCTTCCCAGACATAGCTCATGCATCTCATCACTCTTGTACACAGACTTTACATGTCTTAAGAGAGATATCATTTTATATTTAAATAAGAAATATATAATATAAATAAAAAAGGTACCACGCCTCCCAAACTAGGGCAGGTGATCGAAGCAAGAGGAGAAAAAAGAAATCTATACATTTGGAAGTTAAACAGAAGTTTGCAACAGAGTTGGTACTAGCAGAGTGTAGAAACTCCTTTTTTAAACTTAAAAATCCATTAATTTTATTCACAGTTGCCCCTGCTTTGCACAGCTCATAATTGAATTTTATTTATCATGCAACTAAAATAAGTAATGCGATTGGCTTAAGAGAACATGTCCTTTTTGATAAAAATAATAATAATAATAATAATGCAACCACTCCATGCTGTGTTTTGTTTAAAATATGCAAGTTCAAAGCTTCTAAAATAAGGTAATATAGCAGTTTTCAAATTCATGTAAATTTTAAAAGACCAGTGTGCCGAAGAATAATAATTTGCCTGAATGATTATATGTCCAAAATGCTGTTTATGTAGCAAATTTTAATTTATAGTTGAATTGAGTAATGTTGATTATGAATTATATACCAGGAAACTGGAGACAGGATAACGGACACCCAAGGCTCATCTATTCCTGTGGGGGCCAAAGGACAGCCCTTCTGGTCTGATCTCAAAGAAAAGCCAAGATAGCCCATTTAGCTAACAAAATGTCAATGATGGCCATGATAGAAATGTACAAGAACATTGTACTTTAAGTGCATCACAGGCTGCCACGTATGGGGCTTAGCAGGAAAAGAGTTGACGGTTGTTGACCTGGCCTCCAACTTACCCTCAACTGGTTTAGTAACTTTCTGGTTATTTACTAGCTTTAGTAGCTTTCTGACCACTGCCTCGTTCATCATCTCCAGACCTTCCAAGAAAAAATTCTAATCTGCTAAGCCTGTAAAGAGATCGACCAGCATTACACAAATGTTTTGACTGCACTTATCAGATTTTTTTTTTTTAAGCTGCTGCCACCAACCTGGATGCGCTCACAGATTCTGTAACATGATATATCAGTTCCTGTGAGAATATGTGCTCCCTACCGAGACTTATTTAACATACAACAACAACAAACCATGGTTCACAGCAAAATTCAGACAGCTTCATCAGCCCAAAAAGAATGCTTACAGGAGTGGGGACTGGATCTTGTACACCCATGCCAGTAGCACACTAACTAAGGAGATCAGAGTGGCTAAGAGGAGCCACTTATCTGAAAGACATTACTTGGGATGTTACTAGAACAAGTTCCATTCCCGGAGCATGTTCGTAAGTCGTAAGTCGTAAGTTCGTAAGCATGTTCGTAAGTCTGACAAATTGAGTCTTACATGCCTTTGACATGAATATACAATGTAAAGTATACCAATCCACTTTACCAAATCTGTCCCCTTCCCCTACACTGCCATCCTGTGGGCAAAAACAAAAATTGCACCTAAGAAAATTTATCTCACAGTAAAATGTTGTTGTCTCTGCGAATTTAAATCGCGAAGGGAATCCTGGACGACATTTTGTCTCAGAGCCGTTTCCCATTTTATTGGATGGTGAACTCTGTTTTGTTGAGGATTTTCCGAAATTAGGATTAACCACCATCAGGACAGCTTTACAGAACAGACATTTTCTACGATTGTGACCGGACTGATTCATTGAAACCGGCTCATGAGGTCGACTCAGTTCTCCCGCACCCCACACGCACACACAAACAATATACCAGACATTATACATTTTATACATTCACTTACACACTGAAAATATTGTATATAATTGTAAATATTAATATCTGGTGCAGTGCAGTGTCTACTTTTTGTAAAATACACGAGAACTATTTCTGATTGAATCGGACGTTGAAACGTTCGTGCTTATCTGCAGAAATTCATAACTCGAAAGTTTGTAAGTCAGGGACTACCTGTAGAGCAAACAGGTCTGTGGATGATGCAGTCAACATGGGATTGCACTTCATCCTGGAACATATGCATGGCTAAGTCAGGGACTTATTCAAGGGTCTTATTTGTGGACTTCTCTTTGGCTTTTAATACAATCATCACATCCTGCTCCAGATCATATTACCCAGCTCTCTGTTCCTAGATCTATCTATCAGTGGGTCACTAGCTTTCTGACAGACAGCTGCTCACACAGTTCGTTGAATCTGTTCGGTGCAGAGAACAGTTTTCTCCCCAGGCAATCTCCCTCATGAACAGCTCTCCCCACTATGCTATAAATCCATGTGCAATATTATTATGTGCACTGATATTTATTTGATAATACATCCTATTCCTTTGTGTGTGTGTGTGTGTGTGTGTGTGTGTGTGTGTGTGTGTGTGTGTGTGTGTGTGTGTGTGTGTGTGTGTGTTGTTGTCAACTCTGGAATCTTCAGTCACCAAAACAAATTTCTTGTATGTGCAAATCTACTTGGAAATAAAGCTCTTTCTGATTCTGATCTGATCAAGGATCTATGGAATGCACTGTTATTAGTCCCCTACATAAAGCACAACCCACAGCACCCAAAGGATCCGCTGCCAATGTCCTGGTGCCAGCACCCAGAGGTCTTGTGGAGTCATGCCCCAACGTTCCAGTGCACAAGTGAAAACAATATTGAGCTTAATGCTGTTATGTCTTTTGTAATGCTGTTATGCTTGATTGTGTGTATATATATATGTGTGTGTGTGTATGTATATATATGCTGTAATATATATGTAGTATGTAATATGTAATATATATGTAAGGTCTGAAACGGGTCAAAAGGACTAGATGTTTACATGTAGTACGCATAATTATGCTTTCTACTGAATGTTTTTTTTTTTTTTTACTTTGCCTAGGTAAAGAAAGATCCTCCTACTGAGAAAGGAGGAGGTGTATTACCCATATAACAGCATCTGCTGATAGAACGGATGACTGGGAAACCAAGACCTGGTGAAAGGGTTTTCAATCTCCTGTTACAAAAAATATAATTTGTTGTTATTGTACACTGCTGAAATGACAGAAATACATGCTCCTGTGGGTGTGGGGAGGACACAGCTTCTACAGTTGGCTGCCAGAAGAGAGTGGACAACACTGAAGCAAGTCCTAGATACATTAGAAAAGGGAGATCCTGAAATCTCCCAGGTGGATGAGGTGAGTGTACTGTATTAATTATTACAGACCTATTATTAGAGCTATGTAAACTCTGCAGTACTAACTAAAATAGAAAAATGCTCAATTGATTTGTTAACCTGAAACTTTATTTCATACCATTGTGTTTGTGCTACTTTTATGTCATATATACGTGACAGACATAAGAAGAAAAAAAAAGAAGAAAGAAACGTCCTCACCATGGAATTTCCATTTCTTGTTAGAACTTTATTTTTTTTAAAATCCTACCTCTGGACACTGAAGGAAGATCACCAAGAATGTGTTTATTTATAATATAATGAACATTTCCCTCTGGGAGTAAAAAAGTTCCCTGAATCTTGAATTAGAAAATCTGCAGTTTCATTGTCATTTCAAAAAAGATATTTGTCAGTGGGACATGCAATATGAAATTCAAGATGAAAATAGTAAAAATGACAAATTTATCTCACATAAACTATAAGTACAGAAATGTATCAATGTTTTATTTTATTAAGTTGTGTTAAAATAGACCATTTGAAAATGCTTGGATTGTCATGAATTAAAATCTTCCCTTTCTTTATTGCTTAAAGACTTTCGGCCTGAGTCTTTTGATGATTGCAGTACAAGAGAACCAGCTTCATATAGTACAGAGATTGCTGGAGCTGGAAGTGAATCCTGGAGAAAAGACCAAGGTGAGGATACTTAATAAAGCCAATCACCTAAGTAAAAGCTTGACCTCTATTTTATATCTCAGTAGTTAATGTTACCATCCATATTTTTGGTGGGGAAAAGGTGTTAAATGTGAAAATATTTTTTAAACTTAATTTTACTTCTTACCTACACTTAATTGATTTTGTCTCCACTAATATAGTAAAATTATTTTGATATTATTATTTTTCATACTTTTAGCTGTAATCACATGCAAATAGGCCTATATTCTGACATTTAAAAAAAAACTGATGAAGTTCCCATGCACAATTCTGCATATAAAAATAAATATTTTTTGGCCATGGACCAAGATCATCACCAAATCTACCTATTAGGAATTTTACTATGGTGTGTACTATAGTTTACTTCAGTAATATACCATAGTATTATCATGGTACTTCAGACACCATCATTTTAGGCACTACTTTGGTAAATCATCTTTGGTAAAACTTTGTGCTATAAACTATACTTAGCACATACAAAACAGGCAGTACCATATTAGTTACCCACTGAACTTTGATACCCAAAAAGCATAATGGTACTGCCCAAAGTATTGTGCATTAACCCTTGGAGGATACCATGATGGGTAAAAATGCACTACAGAGATTATCATATAAACTGTATTTTTGTACCTGTTCATAGTACCGTACTACAGTACTGTTGTACCAAATATGTACCATTGTAGAACCCTAAACCATGTACATGGTGCATGTACTATATAAGCAAAAAAGTACCATAATATTGTCAAAAATACAGAGATGACCAATGTACTTAAACCATGGTAAAAGTTATTATGGGAAGAATTCATGTCACCTAAATATCATGTCTGACTAAAAAGATCCTCGAGATGATTAGAGAACTTGTCTTTATTAGCTGGATCCAAGTTAAGTGGCACATAAATAAATAAATCATTTCCTTGCTTGAAGTCTAAAAGATCACAATTTGTCACTGATTGCTCTAGGAATCTGTATGCTGCTAAAGGTCGTTAAGAGTCATCAAACAAATACCATGCAGCCTTGCCAAGCAGGGGAGAGTTCTTCTTCATTACTGTCTTGAAGATTCGCCTTCATACCTGTGAGGTTATTTGGAAGTTGAGTCATGTAAACTGGAAAAAGAAAAGAAAGAAAAAAAGAAGTACAGTTGACATGACTCAACTTGAGTTGGCATTTTCCTGGAAATTCAACAGCACTGTGTTATAACATTAAAAAATAAAAACATATAGCCAGGAGCTGTTGATGGATCTAGCTAACTCCTGGATTAATTCTCAGACTGTGCCAGGGGGGTTGAAATATCCATTGATGGCTAAAAATAACCATTTGGGAACATATAGACAACACTAATAATTTTCTGACTTGGCATTATTCTTAACATTACAAATGACTGGAATTCTGACTCTGATTGCCTATGAGGACATTAAATATTACACTTTGCTTTTTATTTGTTTTCTCAATAATTTCAGAGTTTATCATTTTTCCTTTAATCAAAGCAAACATAATAATCTTTGCAGTTCCCCTTCTTATTATAGAGGAAACTGTTTGACAATCCAGATCTAAAAAAAATTGTGAAAGTGCAACAAAGATCAGCAAACAAGATTTCCATCTATTATAATCTGGGTTTAGGAATAATCAGGTTTGTCAGGGTTGTAAAAATAAAACTTGTAAAACATGAAAAACAGCTAAAGGCGATACCACATTTATATCCTGTTAGGGAGTGGTCAGGATTACCCTATCTCCATTCTCTGGTCATGAGAGCTCTGCAAATAGTTAAAAATGATGGAATTCATATCCTATGGTCGGACTTCATCACAAACTTTAAAACAATGCAAAATTTCTGCATTTTACTAGTGACCAGATATTTTTTCCTTTTCTGCATGCCAGTATAAGCCATAAACTTTGCTACTCTAACGGATTTCTTTGTAAGAGTGCTGGTGGACACCCAGATCCCTTTACTAAAGTAGACATTTTAGGTTAGATTAGGTAAGATTAGATTCAACTTTATCATCACTGCAAATGTATGGTACAAGACAACAAAATATAGTTAGCAACTAACCAGAAGTGCATTTTCTGCAGTACAAAATAATTTGCATATATGAACAGTAAAGTGGAATCTTGGATTGCGAGTAACTTGGTCTGCGAGCATTTTGCAAGACAAACAAAAATTTTGTAATAAATTTTACCTTGTTAAACGAGTGAGGTCTTTATAACCGAGTACTATAATACACATGCACTTTTTGTCTGCCGAGCGTCATTTGATCACAACTGAGCCAATGGTTCTCTCTCTTGTGCTGTGGGAGTGTGGGTAATCATCTCCCATGATCAGTCTCAGTGCGTAACTCATATAGCCAATATCACTGCATGTGTGTACTGTTTACTATAACATTGTGACCATGTGTACATATGTAAAGCTTTTTTTAAATTTTATTTTGTGTCCAATTGTAGTGACTGTTGTTTAGTAACTACTGCAACAACGGACTCGGTGAAGAAAAAAAAAAGTTCATTAAAAAAGTTAAAGTTAAAGTGTGTTGTGAGCACGTAAAAACAATTCATCTCCCGCACTGCTATAGCCTCTAAACAGATTCATCTCCCGGACTGCTACACTTTTTTTCTTGTAGAAGCAGGGGGGCAGGGGGGATACTGTGCAGGACAACTTTGACACACTCGCATGTGTAAGATGAATCTGTTTAGAGGAGTGATTCCGGTAGTTTGTGTGTGTGTGTGTGTGTGTGTGTGTGTGTGTGTGTGTGTGTGTGTGTGTGTGTGTGTGTGTGTGTGTGTGTGTGTGTGTGCCTGTCCCCCTTACTTCTGCTTCTGCTCTCATCTATCACCAGTCACAATTCTTCTCAAAGGTAAAGTGCAGGTTAATCTGTTTTACTTTTCTTATTCATTATATTTATTTGAATATGTTTGGGATGTGGAACAAATCGTCAGATTTTCCACAATTTTTATAGGGAGATTCACTTTGATATACAAGTGCTTTGATATACAAACATGCTTCCGGAACGATTTATGCCCACAATCCAAGGTTCCACTGTATACAGTGAGGGAGTAAAAAAAAATGCATTTGAGTGCAAATGACCAAGGTGAACACCAAGGTATCTGAAGCTGTCCACTCTCTCCAATGGGCTCTCGTTGATCATGGGGGTCTGGTAATTTCTCTACTTTTTGTACTGAAGTCCACTATCAGCTCCATTGTCTTGCTGACGTTAAGGTGGAGGCTGTTCCTCTGGCACCAGTTCTCCAGATTTCTAATCTCCTCCAGGTAGGTGTCTCATTGTTGTCGCTAAGGTGGTGGAGTTGGTAGTGGCCACACAGTCATAGATGTATACAGGAGGGGCTGGAGGTCTGCCCAATGTTGGTGTGCAAGTTAGGAGAAATCCAGGTAGGAAATCAGGTAGGAGAAGGTATTGTATACTATGATAGAGAACTTGCATACAGTATACAGAGAATAAGTTATATACCATTAGTGCAATGATTTTAGATGTATGCAATGAGGAAGATATTACATAAATAACATGGTAAATAAATAAAATTCTTCTTAAAATTTGTGATGAATTTGAATGGAAATGCTCACTGCTCACAGGTTGATTATGTGTTTGTGTTGTACAGGATGGCCAGACTGCACTGCACATGGCTGCTGTCTGCTCAAAGGATGACATTGTGAAGCTCCTAGCAAGCAAAACAGACCCAAATACTCCAGGAGGGGTGAGATCAGACCACCCTTTATTTCTTTGCATATGCTGTTGGATATTCTGCTCCTTTTCTGTGTTATCTCTCATGTCGTTCTATTGATGTCCGTTTATTTATTAGGGTAGACATTTTTATTGTGTCCAATTTTCTGTGCCAGCACCATCTTCGGTGGCTTGGGAATTTCATTCCAGTAAAGTTACAATATAATATAACCTTCAGTATTATAAGATCGATATAGAGACCAGCAATAACACAATAAATGTAAAAATAGAATCAAATTTTTACAATCACAGTGGAGATAAAGTGGTATGGTTTGACTCCTGAGGGGATTTTCTGAAACAGATAGGTCGCAGGTGTGTTTGGTCAATATATTGGTCAACCACTATAGTGGTTTTCTCAGCTCATATCTTGTCATGCTGCTCAATGAATCACTGCTGCCAGACAGATGATGATAATGATGATGATGATGATGATAAAATGCCCTCCTTAATGAATCTGTAAAACTGAGATAGAACATGCTGCAGGTCTTTGACCACCCGTAGCTGGTTTTGAGGCTGCTTACCAACTGCTTTGCCTGCTTTGCCAGGGGAATATCAGTGTTGTGGTTTAGACATTTCCTTATTTTCCCTCATAGTAGAGAACAATTAAGCACTCACTGCATTCTTTTAGCATGGCCTCTCAGCTAGGATCGAGGATGCTTTTGACTTTTGAGGGGCAGGTGGTGAGATGGAGTCAATCACAGACCTGGGTTAAATACCTGGATAAATGTCTTCGGGCATGCCAGATGGACCACGCAGACACCAGCCCAGACAAGGGGCTCAGTATTCCAACATTAGGTCAGCCTGTCCTGGGCTGTTGGGAAAAGCCATACCCATCCAGAGTGGCTGAAATATGTCAGGAACCATTTAGCCCTGAAACTTCATGCACAAGGTGATACAGTTTCATCCACTCCCAGAAGACCCCCCCCCCCCAGGCTTTTAGCCTAGTTAACTGCCCGCAACCCACACATTAGCTTGTAAGCTGGTTTGTTTATTAATCAGTGCCAACAGTGTCATTCTACTTGCCTTCTTACCAGTTCTATACCCTCTGCTCCTGAGATCTCGAGTCCTAAGTTTCAAATCTCATTTTTAATAAAAAGGAAAATGGCCACAGCATTGCCACTGCACTGCCCTTAAGACTGTGGCATTAACCTTTTCCCCGGAACCTTATCCACACAACAAATTATTTTATCTCCATCTGCTACAGAGACTATCACTAAGGAGTGCAGGAAGGATTAACTGACAGCTAGTATAATCTGATTTACCACCTCTCCTGTGGGTGTTTGGTTCTTCTTTGTGTGCAACAAGGTTTGTCCTTCATCCTGGTGCAGGCCATATCCTTGTATCAC
This sequence comes from Clarias macrocephalus, assembly GCA_011419295.1. Taxonomy (NCBI): domain Eukaryota; kingdom Metazoa; phylum Chordata; class Actinopteri; order Siluriformes; family Clariidae; genus Clarias; species Clarias macrocephalus. The sequence continues at coordinate 116,058 of JAAGKR010000905.1, forward strand.
CTACCACCTAGTTCACTTTATAACCCACATTCCTCAGATGATTCAGGTTGATGCCTGTGGATCTACTCTTTTCTTCAAATCCATCAGAATTTAGCACTAAGGAATTTAGGTGTCATGCCAGTAGGCATGGTTACCGTAATATAAAAGCAATTCTTGAGTTCAATAATGTACTTTTTTTCTGGAAAAGAAAAAAAAAACAATAAAAACTGAACTAGCATTGCTACCAGGTTCAGTGCAACTAAAACCGGCGTGGCAACGGTCTGCAGCTCACAATGCATACATATCTTAACTTCTAGTTCCTGTAGTTCTTTATCTTTAAGTATATTGTTCAATAATTACTGAGATGTTATCTAAATGTAATAAAAACAGTATGTTGTTATAAAAATGTGTTATGCAAATGCAAGGGTTTAAGGAGTTAGATTCATCATCTTTATCTTTTTATTTTCCTAGTCCAAGGCTCAGCTGCCACTGCATTACGCTGCTTCTCGACCTGATGACTTCTGTAATGTGGTGCACAATCTGCTCAAATTCTCTAATACAGATGCACGTCTTACACCAGATGAGGTAAATTCCTTATTGTAATACAGTACAGTGTCAATTTAAATTCTCACGTGTCTATTCACAATCAGTCTCAAATTCTTATTACTGTTGTTTGTAAGACTAACAGTGGTCAACAAATCTGTAAGCTTTTTTTGTTTTTGTTTTTGGGTTTGTATCTTTTTAAGCTTTACTTTGAAGCTTGTGGGTTTTTAAACACAGATATAATCATGGGTGAAGTGTACAATGGATACGGTCAGTTCAAATGACAGATAAACTGTAGGAATATTTAAATGTATGTTCTTGTCAAGGTTTTCCCAAAATGTCACATTGACCTGAAAAAGCGATTTTATATTTAAAAGTAAAAGTGAATGTACCTTAACATTAGTTAGCTAGCCTACCTGATACATGAGTATTTTAAATAACATAGAATAATTAAATTCAACATGAGGGGGCAGTGGTAGCTCAAACAGTTGAGGCTCTGGTTGCTCATCAGTGGGTCAGGGGTTTAAGCCCCATCACCAAAATGGGCCCTTGGTCAAGATCCTTAACTCTATGCTTCATACAACCTAGCCACTGCATGCAGCATCGGTCCCAAGTCTAGCTATAAAAATTTGTGCTAGCTATAAGAGGTTTGTGAAAGAAAGGCCATTTGGCATTAAACCTGTGCCAGGTCAAATGATCTGCTGTGGAGATCCCTGAGATAAAAGGGACAAAGCCCAAAAAAAAAAAAAACATATTAAAGCCCTGTTTCATAGATGCATCTAAATGTCTTAAAAGTTTACTTTTTTAGCTTACTTTTAGGAAAACGTTTGTTCTTTGCCTTGTACTAAATCAACAGTGTGGCATTGGGTCGTGTTTTTCTATTTTTCTGCCCTTAGGATGGCTACATTCCATTGTTGCTGGCCGTCAAAGCTGGCAACGTTGGAATTGTCAAGGTTCTCCTCTCAGACCTTTCAGAGTCACAGCTGAAAGCCAAGACAAAAGTAAGGACAGCTGGGCTGTCACATGCCTTTAGTGCTTATAATGGGGTTATAGAAAATCTAATGAAAACATCAACACATTATAATGATTAAGACTTTCTATTTTACATTTTTTATAAGAATTGTTAAGGAACCAGAGAAGGATTTGCTAATCCTGTAAGTTTTGCAAACCCAAATATTTGTCTGAAATTAATTTCATATTATGACTCCCTGTTTTCTGAAATAGACATGTCACCATGATACTTTTGTAGTGTCTTATTATTTCCAAATTAGTGATCACCACGATTTTTTCCCTGACCAAATGTATGCATAATGTAAAATTGCATGTATACTGAACAAAAATATAAATGCAACACTTTTGTTTTTGCTCCCATTTTTTATGAGATGAACTCAAAGATCTGAAACATTTTCTATATACACAAAATAATCATATCTCTCAAATATTGTTCACAAATCTGTGATAGTGAGCACTTCTCCCTTGCCGAGATAATCCATCCCACCTCACAGGTGTGCCTTAGACTGGCCACAATAAAAGACCACTCTGAAACATGCAGTTTTGTTTTATTGGGGGGTCTGGGGACTCAGAAAACCAGTTAGTATCTGGTGTGACCACCATTTGCTCATGCAGTGCAACACATCTCCTTCGCATAGAGTGTGGTAACACCTTGTCTGCGGTTGTGAGGCTGGTTGGATGTACTACCAAATTCTCTGAAACACCTTTGGAGACGGCTTATGGTAGAGAAATTAACATTCAATTCATGAGCGACAGCTCTGGTGGACATTCCTGCTGTCAGCATGCCAATTGCACGCTCCCTCAAAACTTGCGACATCTGTGGCATTGTGCTGTGTGATACAACTGAACATTTCAAAGTGACCTTTTATTGTGGCCAGTCTAAGGCACACCTGTGCAATAATCATGCGGTCTAATCAGCATCTTGATATAACACAACTGTGAGGTGGGATGGATTATCTCTGCAAAGGAGAAGTGCTCACTATCACAGATTTTGACAGATTTGTGAACAATATTTGAGAGACATGGTTATTTTGTGCATGTAGAAAATGTTTCAGATCTTGGAGTTCATCTCATAATAAATGGGAGCAAAAACAAAAAGTGTTGCATTTATATTTTTGTTCAGTATAATTGTGATATAGTAATAATAAGGATGCATTTTATTTATGATGCCTTTCTAAGCATTTAAGGACATCTTACAAAGTAGCGTTAAGTGCAGAAAATCATCAAAGACCTGTTGATTATCTGTATCCTACCATTAGGAAAATGGAGATACGGCTCTGCACATCTGCTGTCGAAGAAAGCATGCAGACATGGCCAGAGCGTTGATGGACTTCAATGTAAACCTTGATTGCCAAAATGTAAGGAGGCAATACCCATATATTTTGTAGATACATTTTGCGTTCTGTAAAATTTATTCATGTAATGGTTTCAGACATGAATAAAAGGCTAAATGTTTACCAGTAAATATTCTAAATATCACTATAAAGGCTTTGACTTAAGGTGCAGTAGATGGTTTAACAATTCATATGATTTTGTAAAATTCATATTGTAAAATTATATTTGATACTAGTTGAGGTTCCCGCCGTTGACAGGAAAAGAGTTTGTAGAAATAGTTACAAGATTAAATAAAAAAAAAATCAGCTATAGTTTAAATCAGTGATTTAAGTATTTCAGGTTGAAGCCCACATATAGTACAGTGCCTGTCTGCCAAATCAAAGAAGTCAGTCACAAAGTTTAGAACACCTTTTTGTCATTTTTTGAATAGTGGAGGTACATATTAAATACATTTGTAATTATTTAATCTTATTACTGTTAATATTAATTTTAATTAATCCTTTATGTTGGGCTAATAATTGATTTAGTGTACATATTTAGTACACTGTATCCTTGTGCAGCATTTTAGTTCTCAGTTCACATTCTCAGTTGGGGTATTTCACATGCCCTCACCTCTGACTGCTGTGGATATGTGTGCTCTAAGGACCGGTGTTTTATCTCATAGTGGCGCTTCAGATAACTTCTTTTTATTAGCCCCACGGTTTCGGAACATATGTGATACACTGGCTTCAAACTTCCCTCAGGAAGAATAAATATATCTGTCCATTCATCCTTGAAGGTTCAGTTTTCATAGTCTGCTTTAATTTTTAAGCCATGTAAGCCAAGTTTTCGTTACTGTTTCTTGAGGATTTTGGTGGCTTGTAGGTGCATTCATTTGCTTTATCATGCTGATTGGTTCTGTTAAGTGAAGAATATAGACACACCCATTTTGAGGGAAAAATGCTGAATTAGTTAAAAAATTATAATAAAAAGAGCATAATCTGACATATAACTGCTCATAACTTCATTCTACTCAACATTTTGATTTCATTTATATCACAGGTTTAACTTGAGAAAAATACTACCAAAGTTGCATTAAATTCTGTCTAGTCAGTTTTTTTTGTAATGCTGTGACAAAATCTGGCTGGACAGACATACAGACAGACGTACAGACAGAAAATTTAGTTTCAATGAAGGAAAAGCAAAGGTATCATTAAAAGAATGAGTTCTGACCGATGTGCAGAAAAAAAAGAAGTTTGAACGGTACTACCTCAAACTGTCATACGGGGCTGTGGACTTATGGACTTAGAGTGGATTATTTCTTACCAGAGTGCAAAAAATTTATATGTATTTTAAAATAGTGACCCTAATGAATTTTAGGCGTATGCCTGGTTTATACTGTAGTAGTACAACAGCAAATGGTTCATTGAGCGGCCTGAAATTGGTTTATTCGTACAGGATGAAGGGCAGACTCCTCTTCACATAGCAGCCTGGGAAGATGATCAGGCAATGCTGAAGTTTTTCTACCACAGGACAGCAAATCCCAACATTGCAGACAGGGTGAGAGCAAGAAAGCTGTATTTGGCATTCGCAAAGTTATACTTTTCGCATTCATAAATTATATTTTTCTGGCCATCATGTACTCTATGATGCATTCCTTTCCCTATCAGCTGGGCAGATGCCCTCTGCACATTGCAGCTGAACGAGGCCACACTACTGCAGTTGAAGTCCTCACGGAGTTATTTAACGCAAATGTGTTGGAAAGAACCATGGTAAATCAATGCCTTATACACTCATTGAAACAATTTACTGATTACATGTACTTTACTTTACTGTGATCTTAATAAGAGTAATAATATGAAAACCGTATCTAAAAATGTGATAAGAAACCAGGAACAGAAAGATTGTTAAAACACTAGCGTCAGAAAAAGTCAAAAGCACGGACAGGGAAAATGTTTAAGAAAATGCACAAAATATTTATGATAAACTTCAAAGATTTCACATAGGGTGTAACGCCTATGTGGAGCTTCTATAGCATGCCAACAGGAAGTATGCTCAAATTAGATAAGGATGCCTGCTGATGGTCTGGGGTGGAAATGGTCAGCAATTTATAAAGAATAATACAAGAAGAATAATTAAACCATGGATTGCAAGTATAATTCATTCCAGAAGCATTCTTGTATATCAAATCAATCATATATCAAAGTTAATTTCCCCTGAAGAAATAATGGAAACTCCAATGATTCGTTCCACAGCCCAAAAATATTAATCAAAAAATGATTAATACAAAATATGAAGTAATAATAAAACGAATTAATCTGCACTTTACATTTGAAAAGAATCGCGACTGGTGTTAGACAAGAGCAGAAGCAGGAGCAGGAGCACACTACTGGAATCACTCCTCTAAACAGATTCATCTCCCGTTGAATGAATACAGCTTTTTTCATAATTGTTTCTTCACGGGGCTGTTGTTGAGTACAGTTATTAAAGAACCATCACTACACCTGGACACAACTTTTTACGCACACACACACACGGTCTCAGTGTTATAGTTAACCATACACACTCGCACAGCTGTGGACTATACGAGGGACACACGCACACTGAGACTGAACATGGGAGACGATTACCCACAATCCCACAGCGCAAAAGAGAGAAGAACCATTGGCTCAGTTGTGATCACCTAAACGCCAGATAAAGTGCATGCATACTACAATACTCGTATATAAAGCCCTTGCATGTTTAACAAGGTTCCACTGTACTTATACAAGTTTTTTTTTTTTTACTTTAATCATTAGCATCTATTGATAGTGCTTGATTTTAGATGAAAATCAATTTTTTTTATCTTAAATTGATCAATGGTGACACTTTTTTTATTGATATTGTTTTTCACGGTGCAGGATGGGAGCACATTGCTGCATATCGCTTCTCAGTGTGGCAATCTAGATATACTGCAGTCATTACATAGGAAAGGAGTACCATTACACATGGCAAACAAGGTATAAAACTTAATAGATTTGTAACTCATGGATTGCATCGGTACTGATCTGTTACTGTTTTTATGCCAGTCAGGTGCAGTGTGTTTGCATGTGGCTGCAAAGTTCGGTCACACAAATATAGTGAACGTTCTACTCCAGAAGGGGTTGCATGTAGATGCCACCAATAAAGACGGACTGACGGCGCTCCACGTTGCTGTAGAAAACTGCAAGCCTAAAGTTGTGCAGATCCTATTGGGCTCTGGTGCACAGGTGCATCTCAGAGGAGGGAAGGTAATGAGGCCTCTGTTACTAAAACTATTTAAGCAATAACGGCAAATATTAATATTTGTCTTGTTTTTTACATTTACCCTAATGATCCTGAAAAAGCCCTGGCAGAGCATGTGACAATCAATTTTAATGAGTCAGCAACTCATCACTGTTTGCATGTTGTCACTTGAAGGTATATACCAAGGTTGGGGCCCACACTGTCGCTTAGTGGTTAGCACTGTCGCCTTGCACCTCTAGAGTCCAGAGTGGATTTCCACCTAGGGTTTGTGTACATGGAGTTTGCATGTTCTCTCTGTGCTTATTGGGTTTCCTTCCACAATTCAAAGACATACAGATTAGGCTAATTGGTGTTCTCCACTTGCCCATTGCATGTGAATGAGTATGTATGTGTGTGCCCTATGATGAAAGGGCACCCCACCTTGTGCCCTAAGTCTCCTGGGATAGGCACCAGCCCCCCCGGCAACCCTGTACAGATATAGATGACAAAGAAGAACAAGGTTGGGGTTGGTCATGCAGTACATCAGGGCAGAGCTAAAGTCAGATAAATGTTTTTTGGGAACTATACATCCATTTGATCGGAGATTTGGTCTGCCATTTCATGGTGATGAGACTTCAATGTTAGGTTTATGCAATATCACTCAATATGGCCACTTTCAAGTTTCACAACTTTAGTACTGTTCTTGGTAATATCACTATTCTGTTCCATTTTCTTCACTTGTTTATGATTGCCTGCAAGAAGTTTCATGTATGAAACATGTATAAAAAATGTTTTGTACCCAGTCAGTTCTTTGCAGACCATGATTTCAGCAGACAGATGAAACCGAGGAGATGTCAAGAAAACATAACATGAATTTTAATATGATTTGAATGTGATCATGGTGATAAGACGTGAATGTCAGATTTCTGCAATATCACTGAACATGGCCACTATAAAGTTTGACCACTTTCATACACAATTGTGCAATTAGATTAAAATTTCTCTCTTTTTCTTTTTTTTATTTTTTGTTGCAAAATCAAAAAATGGATCATCATATTCAGTACAAAGATGTCATAACTCAACCATAGAATATGCAGCCACAATGTACTCCATGGTATACCAGTGTTTCCCACAGGTCTGAAATATACTTTCGGTTGTGGTCAGCAGAGCCTCGCAATACATATGACCTTTAACACAATATTTTGATTAGTTTTTCTATAACATAATTATATTATTTCTATTCATTTTGCATTTCAGAGATCTGACCTACAATCACTGCCCTCCACCTTCCCATATGTGAAGAGTAAGATGAAGTAAAAAAAAAATAGAAAAGAAAAAGAACTAAACACTGTTGGGAGTACATTATGGCACTGTTTGTCATATGAACATTTTATAAGTTCAAAGATTTTTTGCGACATTATTCACATATTCCGGTAGCAGGAAAAAAAAAAACACTTAAATGACTGTGACCTAGAAAAGGAAATATAAGATAGAATAAGAAGAAAGAATTTTTCTACAATAAGCGAAAAATTGCAATAATAAAAATCTTCTGGCTCTATGGGCAATATGGGAACACCAGTTAGGCTAATCTGCATGTCTTTGGATAATGGGGGTACCCAGAGGAAATCTGCCAAACACAGGGAGAACATGCAAACTCCTTGCACACAAACCCAATGAGGGAATCAAACCCGGACCCTGAAGGTGCAAGGCAACAGTGCTACCCACTAAGTCACCATGCCGCCGAATTGAAATGCCGCCGAGTGTCATTATTGCAATGAACATTTCTTGAGCCAAACAAATTTCTTTGTTGATGTCTTAAAATAATGGCAGTAAATGAGTTTTAAAAAAATCATAATGTAAATTGTAATCCAAGTATAAACTCAATTATTGATTTCTCTGCTGCTATATGCAGGCCCTAGAGATGCCCCTGCATATAGCAGCCAGGGTGAGGGAGGGTGAGAAGGTGGCAGAGATGCTATTGAAGAGCGGAGCGGAGGTCAACACAGAGCAGGAGGTACGTAAAGCATGATAGGGTTTTTTTTTAGTCAGTTACAGGAAGACTTAATGGTTCAGTATACCAAGACATTTTGGAGAATTTCATGCTCCCAACTTTGTGGGAACAGTGAGAGGATGGCCCCTTCCCGTTATAACATGACGGCACACCAGTGCACAAAGCAAGGTCCATACAGATATGGATGAGTGAATTTGGTGTGGAAGAACTTAACTGGCCTGTACAAAGTACTGACCTCAACCCGATAGAACACATTTGGGATGAATTCGAGTGGAGACCGCGAGCCAGACCTTCACGTCCAACATCAGTGTCTGACCTTACAAATGTGCTTCTAGAAGAATGGTCAAAAATTCCCATAAACACGCTCCCAGCTTATAGCTGTTAACTCCCATAAACACACTTATAGCTGCAAAGGGTGGGCCACACATATTCCCTATAGATTAAGAATGAGAGGTTACTCAAGTTCATACTGTATGCACATGCACTGCCACATGAAGTCAGTCAAGCGAACACAATATATATAAAATATATATATACATTTTTTTTTTTAAAGAATGGTGAGACTGCAATGCATATTGCAGCACGTCATGGAAATATGCAGACGATGGGGACCTTATTAGAAGGGGGAGCTGATCTCACCTGCAGATCCAAGGTATGCAACTCTGGTGCAAATTAACATTTCATCTTAATTTTACAAAATACACTCAACATGTCATGGGTCTAGCTGGTGGGTTCGGCTAGACCGGCTGATGGTGTGGTTGCCGTGGGCATGAAGGCAGAGGGATGTGCAAACAAACAGTCCTTTATTTACAAAACTCAAAACAGACAAACAAAAGGAACCAAAATAACAAACGTAAACTAAAACTAGGGCTCAGGAATAACACAGGAAAGGAACTAAACACAGGGAACTGACACAGAACTAGGGATGAGGAAACATGGAGCTGGAGCTAACTAAGGACACATAGGGGAACTAGAGATAAGACTGGACAGGACGTGGCGGGAACAGGACTAGACAGGACCAGGGGCACAGAGACTGGTTAGTGGGGTTAGTAGCTACAAGGAATATGGAGACAGGAAGCGGACCTAACCGGGTTAGTATCTAATGGAGTTAGTACGGACTTAAAGAGAAAACAGAACACAAAGAAAGGCACACATGAGGCTATTCCAAGCTAGCGGCTAACCTACTAGTGACCAGAATCACTCGCAGTCAATCCCACTGGAGGCTAACCCTACTAGGGGCTAACCCTACTAGCCGTCAAGGCCTACTAGCGGCTAACCTTGCTAACGGCTAAGCCCTCATGTGGCTACACATACAAGGGAAGACACAGAACAGTACTTACACAGTACACAGGAGGAGACACAGCTTAGCTAAACATTGAACAAGGCAGCTCCATGAATCCATCAGAACATACAGAAAACAAAACTAGAGCCCTATGAAAACAAAGGTTACAAAACATAAACCAAATATAAACTTAAAGAAACAAAAAGGAATGCCCACATGACGTTATACAAATAAACAATCAACATTCCAAACAAACACAAACATTCAACAATTCAACAACAATGCTCGACCCAGTTTCCCAGAACAAACTGCTATTTATAGAAACTTTAATGAGCCACCTCAGTTCAGGTGAGCACTCATCACCTGACTGAGGTGCCTTCTGGGAAACTGAGTCAACCAACAAAAACATGAAAGACATGAACAGTGACCTCTAGTGGAGGTTCCTATCACAACAAAGTGTCCAGACTTGGGCAAAACAAACAAAAATATCATAAGTCATCTTGTATTTGACATAGATTATATGTATATCTTAATGAAGCTGTATTCTTAAGGAGTTGTGATATTAATATAGGATTTGCACTTGGACCTTATCTCTAAAAAATAAATGCGGTACTATGCAAAGCTCTCTAAGGTTTAAAGCCAATTTGGTGGTATGCATTATTGGTTTAATAGTTTAATTGGCTCTAAATCAGGGCTTCTTAAAGTCCAGACTGAAATGCCAGTCAATCGGGACCCAGTCCACGTCAAATTAGGAATGGAATAATACAGTGCACTGTATGTGTACTGTAAGTTTCCTACTTTAAAATAAAAAGTGTTATAATTATTAATACATTGTAAGTTTTGTAGTCCGTCTGGATATCTTTACAGCAATCTTGGTGATATTAGCCCAGGTTTCTTATTTTTTTAAAAACCTGGCCTGCCTCTGACCCCCATGATTGAGACTAATACAGGGATATCTCTAAACTCCCATCCATCGCTAAGGAATTGTAAGAAGTTTTCTTCACTCAGGTCTGCACCCACCTAAACAATTCAAACATCTATAATGAGTTTCCGTGTGCATTTAGAGCAGTACACAGTACAGAATCTGCCTTACTAAATGTTTATAATGATATCCTGTTCACTATCAACTCCATTTTAGTATTATTAGATCTGAATACAGCCTTCAACACAACAGATCAGGACATTCTTTTAAAGCCTTTATTAATTTGGTTTGCCTTGTGTTAGGATGGTTCATCTCTTATTTAAGCGACAGAACCCTCTCTATACGAATAGAAGAATATTCTTCATCCAACGCTCCTGTGAACTAGAGTATACCTCACAGCTCAATTTTTATACATGCTCCCCCTTGGCTGCATCTTCACTGTCCCCATCACTGTCATGCAGTCACTGTCATGTGCTATACCTGCTGACACAGGCACTAGGACAGATTATAAAAACATCTTGATGATATCAAATGCTGGATGGCAAGAAATTTTTTGCAAATAAATGAAAATAAAACTAAAGTATTTGAATTGTATTTGATTCCCTCCAGCCTAATTTATAGACTATTTTTTTGGTCCCATGTATTCATATTTGCACGATGAAATTTAAATTCATAGTGTATTTCTGGATGCATTCTTAAATTTTAACAAGAAATTCAGCAATGGGATGAGGAGAAACGTTTATCAAGTCAATAGCAAAGCTAAAACATATTTTATCTCAAGAGGACCTAGAAACAGTCCATACTTTTATCACTTCCCAGACTGAGTACTGTAACTTCCTATTCGTGGTGTTGCTAAATTCTATTCTGACCTATTTCATATATAATTGATTTTAACATGTTATTAGTCAATAGTCTAGCCCCCTAACAATAGCCCCAAGATCAAGTCCAATTTGTTCTTTTAAATGAACTTTTCTGTTTGTTATTCATTTTATGTATATTTATTCATCTATTTTATGATTTATTTTACTGACTGTTTTGTTACTCATCTTATTTTGTTTTATCTTATGCATTCTGCACTCTAGGATTATGTACAATTGTGTAGGTATTCTACTGGTAAGCACATTGGGTCAACTGATGTTCTTTAAAAATGTGCTATAAATAAAATGGCTTGACTTGCATATATGCACAAAACCAAAAGAAGTCTTTTACCATGTTCTGTATCTGATCTTGCATATTTATTCAGGCAGAGGAGACACCGCTCCATGTGGCCGTACGTCACTGCCACGCTGACATAGTGGAGTCGATCTTGAACTATTTGACCAGTGAAAGAAGTCGAGAGGGGGCAGAGCTCTGTGTCCGTCAAGCGAACCAGGTCATTACCAGAAAGTAATATATGTGTATTTCCAAATAATATATTAATTGATTTGTCCTGCCGAAAGAATGGTGGCATAGTGATTAGTGGTTGTAGCCTTGCACGTCATAGGAGCAGTGGATGTGGCCTCGCACTTCCATTGTCGAGGATTCAATTCCAGCTTCTGAATGCATGAAGTTTGTGCGTGTATGTGTGAGCCAACTATGATAGATTGGCACCCTGTCCAGAGTGCACCTTGTGTCTTGACCTCACTAGTATAGGCTCCAGGCCCCTGCAACCCTATCAGCAGCATTAGGTGGCATAGAAGATGAATGGATGTAAAAGATTTATCCTGCAACACCTTTACTGAATGTTACAATTTTGCATTACAGAAAGGAGAGACCACCCTGCACCTGGCAGCTGAGATACAGAAGGACATTATACATAGACAAGATGAGGACGTCCTAATCATTAGTACTCTGATGGAGTATAATGCTGACATCACAGCAGCTACCAGGGAGGTTAGTGTCAGTCTTTCACACATAAAGCCAGGTCAAGGTCAATTGTACAGTAAATGATTTGTATTTATGTTTACATTAATATTTGTGGCATTTTTCGATACCTTTATCCAGAGAGAATTACAGAATTGTCTATAAAGTAAATACACTGCCAGTCAAAACTTTGTCTAATTTGATTGTCTTTCCTGATTTTAATTCATTTCTACATTATAAAACAATTCTGAAGGCATCCAAACTATGCAATACTTTCCTTAGAATAGTTGATATTGGGATGTGACTGCTGCTTATGCTCTGTAAAGCCTTCATAACAGCTCTAATCTGAGGTGCTGTTGGTTAATTTTAGATTTTTGTTCCTTAATTACGCAATGCCATAGGTATTGTTTCATAGTTCTGAAATCTCCCATAAAGTTTTAGAACAGACAAGCAAAGAAAAATCTAATTATATGGTGTGTCCAAACTTTTGACTGTTACTATACATCCTGTACTGTACATACTGGCTCACTAAGTTACTGGCTTTGAATGCATTAGTTAAAAAATTCTTTTGTGTGGGATTATATTTTATGTTATTCAATTCCAAGGTTATCAACTGTTTTCTTGGTTCTGTTGTAAGTCAATATCACAATAATTTTAGTGGTAACACGCATTAAAATACTGCATAAATAACCCTGGATTCTCTCATGCACTAACTTGTTATAATTATCAAATATATTATTTGAATATATATAAACATTTGTTATACAACTAAAGCGTTTTCCAACAAAATAAGATAAGAATAAAAAGCATTAATAGGAATGTCCCTAAATAGAAATATTACTTGTTTTATAATAATCAAGTTTTTTGTCAAAATGCAGCAAAGCAAAAAAGGAGACTATGTAAAAGATATACTTATATCTTGGATGAATATAAACGTCAGCTTATCTGGGAATTTGCACATCAACTTCTGCTTCTATTGGCCAACTACAGGGGACACAGGGAATGACTCCGGAATCATTTTTAATTCATGTATTTGGCTGCTTGGCACATTATACAACAATCTTTCAAAGTGGACTCAACTAGCGTGATCGATAGCCTTAAATGAAAACCTACAAAGAAAAGGATACATTACTACTTCTGGTGAAATGTAACCAAATGCAACAACAAAATGCAAGTTTAAATAAGCTTAACACATACTATTTCATGAACTGTTTAAGCAAACGTGTAATACATGTCATCATGGTTACATTTTGGTTAAATTCAATTCAATGTCAACAAAGAGAGCACCTGCGTCTGTGTGAGCCACCACCAAGATCTTGCAAGAACCATGGAAACTGCACTTACACAACAATTATAGCATAACATAAGTTACTGTTTCTCTCCTATCCTCCCAAATTCTGATAAAACCAAAAATCCTGTTATTGACTACTAGCACTTAGCAATTAGTAATGTGGCCTTGAGGGTTGATATCTGTGTGGATGGAAGGTGTATGTTCTCCCCATGTGTGGTGGGTTTTCTCTAGATAAACTGGTTTCCTCCCACAGTCCAAAGACTTGCAGTGTAGGCTAACTGGTGATTCCGAATTTGTGGATTTTTCTTCATTGTTTGTGGTCATTGTCATTGTTTGTCTTTTCTATAGAAGGGAGAAACGCCAATCCACTACAGTGCCAGAATTGGCAATGTTGCAGTGCTGCAGGAGATGCTCAATAATGTGCCCAGCAACTGCCTACAGACAGCCATCAACAAGCAGGACAAGGTACTCGTGCTCAATCAACACGATCTATTGCCAATTGTTCAGGTCTTGGCTTACCAAAGTTATGTTTTAATGTCTGTATGTATTTTTAAATTTGAGTCAGATGACTACCTGATCCTACTAAATGACCACCAGATGATGCCACCAGTGATTTTTTTTTTCCCTTCACAGATGGCACAGACATATTTAAGGATATAAATTGTGAAATTGTGATTTTCTTATGAATCTCTGACTGTGTCTTTGTATCATGCGTGTACTGTATGTTTGTGTGAATGACAGACTGGCAGGTCTCCATTGCTTTTGGCAGCTGAGCTGGGACACATGGAGGTAGTGAAGCTGCTGCTGAAAAGAAATGCCAGAGTGGATGTGTTTGATGAGGTTTGAGCATTAATGTGACTCTCAACTTTATACCACAACCATGACTGTACAGTGTTTTGGGTCAATTGCCAATCTGAATATCTGCAAGTGGCAGCTTGGGAAAATGTCACTTTTTTCTTCCTAAAACATACTTTTACCACAAAGTTTAAATTGTTAGGAATGCCCGTCAAAAGGACCTTCTATCGCCAGACATTAAATGCTAGACTTTTATTCATGAGTCTGTAGTGTTGGAACAATACAGTATACTGTAGAGCCCGTCAAATTGTAGCATGTGATGAGTTTTTTTCCAGGCTGCCACACATTTGTTCATCTATATGATTTGGCAGCACACTAATGTCAAAAAGGGACCGTCAAAGCATTCCGTTCTATGTTTAAGGATTCTACATTCCCAAAGATGTATGATCTGGATTTTTTTTTTTCTGAAACAGTCACAAACATGTGTTTTTTTCTAATATAATTACCAACAAGGTGACTGGCTTTTGTACTGATCATTAAACACTGCCTTGATAGTCACCTGGTTTCCTCATACTAAGTATGCAAATTAACAACAATTAATTAAACCTTATCTGCGGTATAGGTTTACACAGTACAAAGTCTGATTGGGCCCTGTTTGACTGTATAAACATGGTCTCATAAGGTCATATGTCATAGTTCAGAAATCTCCTGAGTCCCCATTGCAAGAATCCAATGCTAGTGATGGCTACAGAAGGTTACACTACACTATTCAACATAACTTTGTTAAATGTTCAATGTGGTTGAGTTAATTTAGTGCATTCATGACAGCTGCTGTTTGGCCTTGCTTGTGGTTTTACTTCAATGATTAAATGACAGAAAAAAGCGACCCAGTTGGCTTTTCATGACTTTTGCTATGCAATGAGGACAGCCAGGGTCGTGGTTTGCCTAACATGACAGTTTAGGGCTTAGAAAGAATAACTTGTAGCAATTTTTAAGCTGAATATTTTGTTATAGTCAGCCTTGTGTGCCAGAGAAAAAATATTTTCCAGAGTGAATAAATGTCTAAAAAAAAAAGGTGTTTATCGTGTTTTGTTTTCAGACTGTATATATTCACGAAAATGACACATGTAGTCTGATTTTCTTTATGTTGATGTTATGGTATGTTGATGTTATTAGTGTGATATGCAATATGCAGGAAGGAAAGTCTGCTCTCCACCTGGCTGCTGAGCAAGGCCACGAGGAAATTGCTGACATCTTGCTCTCATGTAAAGCCTTCGTAAATGCTAAAACCAAACTGGGCCTAACTCCACTGCACCTGAGCGCCCAGACCGGCTCATACCATCTTGTTCAGCTACTGATAAACACACACAAGGCTCCTACTGATGCCCTTACTTTGGTAAGACCCCAATTATTTGTTCAGCACTATAAACTCAATCAATCCTAAGATAAAATGGAAAAAGGTATAAATGGGAGGTACCAATGCATCTTTCAAAGCCTTTAATATTTTCCAAATTCATATAAATTCAGTGCCAACCAGTTATTTACTTATTATCGGATGTTTTTACATTTGTCAGATTAAATTATTTATTTAATGATCCACTTGCTGTTCCAGAGTAAACAGACTCCTCTGCATTTGGCTGCCATCAGTGGAAATTTGGACATCTGCAACAGTTTGTTAAACCTTGAAGCTGATATCAAGGCCAAAGATATTGTGAGTGTATTCTCAGTATTATCTTGGTTAGTCTGTTTCAGTTTACTTGAATATATCACCACAATTATGTGGGTTGGTTGGTTATCTTTTATATACAATTCAATAAACATTTGATAAATATGTTTTCAATATGCTTATGATGCAATACAATTAAAAGTTTAATCACACCAATGTACAGAATAACTGCTGAATAATGATGGATTCTTTTTTTTTTCTTCTTTCCTTTCGTTAATTGGAAAAAAAAATAAAAACGACTGGTTTAAGAAGAACAAGTGATAGGTATTTCTATATTGTAAGATATTATAATTCTATTTGTACTATCCATGGTAGATCCAGTGAAGTAGTATTCCGGCATTTGTGTTGTTGTTATTTAATATGCTTCCAGCTTTAGTGATTTAAAGAGTTGCACGATAACCTGAAAGCAACAGGAGCAACAGAGGAGAATACAAACTTGTCAAATAGTTCACTCAGTTCTCAAAGGGTGAGGTGGTATTCTCAATAAATAGATCTTACCAGTATACTTTGGAAGAGATAGCTGAGACAGCAGGTAATGTTTCTGGCCATTTATTAATAAATTTATATAATACAGCTCAGCACATTTGTTCTTCACTGGGCTACAGGTCCCACACACCTGGCTGTCCTACCTGACCTACAATAGTTGGCTACCATGAATTTGGACATGAAGGTCATATCAGTTAACAGCTCCTTAGGCAAACACACTTGACGGAAGAGGAATCTCAGCTCCCTGGCAATGTTCTTGGAGGTAGACGTTTTTAAGGGAGCTGCTTCTAGATACAGTGGTACATAGTAAACTATGACTATAGCAGGTATTTGTATCCTCTTGCTGCCTTGAGCAGTTGGCTGACAATGTCCATCCAGATCCACTTGAACAACACACCATTTACCAGGAACAGGATGGGGCTGGTTTTCTTGGTGTGGTCTTCTGCGATTCAATGCAGTGCTGACACCAGTTCGGCAAGTGGAATTGATCCTGTATCGTTTTGATGGTGCTACAGGTCTCAAGGTGACTGACTGGTGTGTATGCACAAGATGCATTACAGGGCCAACACATGACTCTCCTCTGCAAATGGTGTAAGAGTAAAGCAGCCCTTTTTTCATGAGGAAATATGAAGTTGGTCTTTGCTGGTTGCCATCCTGTGTCTCTACCTCTTCACCTGACCCGATTTACTCTTTTTAGGCTCATGCAAAGGTGCCTTAAAGTAGGAGTAAATTAAGATTATATTTTGGTGTAAATTACAATTTGTCAGATGCAATAATGAAAACAATTGTCAATTGTGTATATGTGTGTGTTTTTTTAGCGTGGACAAACCCCTCTTCACCTGGCTGCAGAGAATGACCACTCTGATATAGTAAAGCTCTTTTTGCAGCATGAGCCAGAATTAGCCACAATGCCCAACATGGAGGGAGCCACTTGCATCAACATTGCCGCAGCCAAAGGCAGTCTGACTGTCATCCAAGAACTTCTCAAGTTGAGTCAGGAAGATCCTACCACACTGAACAACAAGGTCAGTAGGCCAATATTCCAGATTCCAGGTATTCCACATTTTGTAAAGACTAAACCCTAGATGTTTTCTATATATAGATTTTTACAGTCTTTATTCTACCTTCATTCACCCATACGCTGTAGTTTCTGTTTTACTTTCTCTTTTATCTTCCTGAAATAGTTAATTTTATGGTTGATGTTATGGTTTCTTCTGTTGTCATTCAGATAGCTACTCATATTTCTTTCTTAATTCTTGAGCATCCAGTATTCATTGTCCCAACATTGACAAAAAATATTAGAGCAGAATTCTTACGAAGGCTGCTTTAAATTAATGAAAATCCTGTACATAAAAAAAGTGTTTTCCCCTAAGGAAGCTTGTCAAAGAAAAACAAGTTAAAATGACATGAGGAAAATCCTTGAGAGGAGCAAGACTCAAGAGAACCCATCCTCATTTGGGTAATACCAAATCTTAAGACTACAAATATGTCCCTATAACTGTGTCCCAAGTTCAAAAGTTAACATGTGTTTGAGTTGATAACGTCCACTTTGTTGAGGTTACCACCTGTTTATGGACACTTAACATAGATCCTGGAATTCAGGTTGGCATTTGAGCCAGGGCTGGAATTCAGTATCTGTACTGGGTTTGCATTTGGCATGGGTACAAACAAAACTTGACATGGGTACTGACCGAGGATTTAATTTGGGTACTGGCCCTAGCCTTGAGAATCTGCTGTGTGGGCCTATGGGAAGAGCTTGAACCTAGGTTGTGGAACAAGCACAACATCAAAACTAGGGTGTGAAGCAAGAAGAATGTTATTGAAGCTAAATGGTTGTGCCAGCATGACATTGTTGCAATTGAAGCCAGACGATAGCTCTCAAAAAATATCCTCAAAGTTGACTGGTTGGGCAAAAGGGGATCTTTAATGACATGGGGTGTTGCATTGAATGACTCAGGAAGAACAAGGCACCTCACAAGCAAAATAGAGCATAGGCCAAATAGAGCATGGCTGGATCTAAATGCAGGTGCATTATCCTCCATTAGAGGCACAGCACTGTAGGCTGCCCTGTCAACCTGACAACTGGCACTCAGTTGCTAACTTTTATAATATTTTGGTTTCTCTGCTAGCTACTAAAAAGGTGGTTGTTGTAAAAAGGTGGTTGTTGTATGAGGCACTAGTTGTAACATGTCTGCCCGCAAGACAAGCGAAGCCACAGGCTCCGCACTGCGGATTTACAGACAGGCAGAGAGGCGGACGGATGTGGTTGCTAGGCAAACCCAGCCATGCTGGCAATCAGAGTAAACGCACTACACCTGTCCGGTAGGCTACTTAAACTGCCAGAAACCAGCACACCATGTGTGAACAGTTAGATAGTACCAGGTTTGGGAGCGGCGCTCCGGTATAAGTAAAAAAAGAGAAAAGTAAAAAGATTAAGAGAAGGGAAAACTTAGCAAAGAAAAGTGAAAAGATTAAGAAAAAAAATTATTTAAAAAAATTTAAACAAATAAATAAATTTTTATTTCACAAAAGAAGGAGGGGAAACCAAGCACGAGCTTGGGAGGATTTTAGCTGGGGGAAAAGATCAGAAGTGAGGTGGTACGTGCGGACATAAGCACGTCCCCTGTCACAGTAGAAAACTCCCTTTTGAGTTGTAAGAGGCAATATTAAAGAGGCGCCCTCACCTCGCGTTGCATAGTGTTCACACAAACCAATTATTCCCTGCTGAAATAAACACCCCACGGCCCAACACTCCCCTGTAAGTCCTGCATAGAAGTTCCCACACTTAACAACATACTTGGTGGCGCCATATTAAACTGCCCCCTCATAACAATAATTGCTAAAAAGGCCTTGATGTCTTTATGCATTGTTCCAAAGTAGCACATCAAGAAGTCACCAGTTTTAGTTCTGAATCATATTTTGAGCTGCCCCCTTTTACACTTAGTTTTAAAACAGCAGTGGAGAAGTCCAATTTGGTGAATTGCTCAAATGTTTACTTTATGGAAGACACTGAAAATCTTCTCTTTTAAATTCCACTTATGGTTGTTTGGAAGCATTTCAGTTTATAGTCATTTGTTTCCTCAAAAACCAGGTTTTAACCTTGGCTCACAACCATCCCTGCTGGACATGCAGGTCCAGTCCTGACACAGGAGCATGATAATAGAGTGGATCACACTGTGTAAAACCTGTGAAAAAAAGTCCCTGAAATAATTACCTTGAACCTTTTCACAATATTCAAATTTTCTGAGATTGTGGATTTGGGGTTTTCATGTGTTGTATGCCATGATCATCTCAATTATGACAAATCACAGCTTGAACTATCTTGCTTTGCATGTAATGAGTCTCTCTCATATATTAGTTTCAAATTTTAAGTTGCATTACTGAAATAAATGAACTTTTGCACGATATTGTAATTTTTCAGAGTTTCACCTGTACATTCAGTTTCACACACTTCTGGTAGCCAGTCCAAACAACAATTCTCAATATACAGTAACAAACCCAAATGTGTATTATATAAAACACTGCAGTGCACGACTATTTGCAACAATATACAATATTTGGTGTGTAGGTGAATGCATGTATAGTGTAAGTGTTTGTGTGTGGGTGTGCGAGAGTATTGTATCGTATAGTCAGGCCGGGAGCATGATGAAAAAACACTGTCCTGTGATACTGTCCCAATAGTAAATAATCTAATTTGTATCTGCAGATAGATTCACAGCCCTAATGGTAACCGGTCATATGCAAAAAAAAACAACAACAATGGAGCGTTGGTCTTGTGTTTTCCCATTATACATGGTCAGCTGAGCTTGGCTTCCCAATTGGGAGTATTGGTAATATTTTTGAGTGGCTGGAATGGATTATCTGCATTTACATTATTTCCTATGGGAAATGCATTTCACAATGCAAAATTTCACCTTAAGAACTCGCCTCCATAACGTATTAAATTCGTTTGCTGAGGTGTTCCTGTACTTTAAACTTTATGCTGATTTGGGTAGAGAATGGAGTGTTCACATTACCAGTCAAGTCTGACTAATTAATATGAATTACAATGCTTTTGCATTTTATAATCTGAATGTGATTAAAATTTAATCCACAGGCTAATGGCTCATGTCCTCTGCACTTAGCTGCTGCAGGGGGTCACACTGAGGTTGTTAAGGCTCTCTTGGAGGCAGGGGCTTCAGCTGAAGAGGAAGACTTAGTGAGATCACATCAACACAATATACTAACACAATCTGGATGTCCAAACAGCACTTCAGTACAATACAAACATGCATATAACACATTCAAATAAACAATACAGTGACTTACACATTGCTGCACTTTGACCATGGCTTAAAAAAAAGCTCAATATATTGGTGTGTGACTGCAGGAAGGAATGACAGCTGTCCATCTGGCTGCCCGGAATGGACACATAGACATCGTGAAGGTCCTGAAAACAAGAGTATCTCTGAAAATGACCAGCTTCAAGGTACATTCCAAAAAAAGTTTGTCTGGGTGTGTTAATGGAGTACAGTGGAACCTTGGATTGCGAGTAACTCAGTTTATGAGTGTTCCGCAAGACGAGCAAAGATGTTATTTGCTTATTGGTTTACGAGTGCAGGGTATCATGTATCACGCATGCACTCTTGTTTTGACACCGAGCGTCACGTGATCACAACTGAGCCAATGATTTTTCTCTCTCTTGCGCAGCGGAATTGTGAGTAATCGTCTCCCCTGCTGTGTCTTAGCACTCATCTCTTACTGGTAGAATCAAGATCTACCTCTCTGTTTCAGCGCGTCTCCTATGTGTGTGCGCACACGTAATTGGACACCGACACACACACACACCAACACACACACACACACACACACTCTCTCGCCTTTACACTCCCCTTCCCGGCTTTACAAATGCACACGCAGACACGCTCTGCTTTACACAGAAAACTCTGCTTTGTCACGATTCTTTTCAAAGGTAAAGTGCTGGTTCATTTGTTTGTTTGTTTATTTAACTTACAGCAGTGATTCTGTTAGTATGCGCTCACGAGAGTGTCATTAGAAAGATTTCTTTTATCCGTTAAAACAGTGTAACCGTTGTGTGTGTTTGTTGTGAAACTTTAAAACTCCTCCTCCCTCCCCCCACCTCGCTTTTTCTGTGTAAGACAAGGCGAGGGAAGAGGCTAATTCCCCACACACAAATACACGGCGCCTGCGCGCACAAACGGAAACACTTATCTGTCAGGATTTATTTTTACTTTTTTTTAAAGGTAAACTGCAGGTTAATTAGTTTTATTTTTACTTTATATTGTATTAATTATTTTTATGTATTTATTTTTTTGGGCTGTACAACAAATAATTTGAGTTTTCATTATTTCTTATGGGAAAATTCAAAAATTTGTGTTTTGGAATGCGAGCCCACTTCCGGAACGAATTATGATCGTAATCCAAGGTTCCACTGTATGTCTGTTGCAAAAATATTTTGTTTTTAAAACCCCACACACCTAATGGAAACTTTTAACTTTAAACCCATTATGTACTAAAAGGAAGGAAATACAATTAGGTACTGCAAGGAATTAATTTTCTCTCTCTCTTTCTCTCTCTGCATGTTTGCATGGATGCAGACAGGACTAACAGCCCTACACGTGGCAGCCTTTTTTGGACAAGTGGACGTTGTGAGGGAGATTTTGACAGATGTACCAGCCACAATCTGCAGTGCGCCACCAGCCAGAGATGCCACAAGAAAAGAACATGCACTTGAAGAGGTTTCACCACACACACACACACACACACACACACACACACACACACACACACACACACACACACACACACACACACACAACACACACACACACACACACACACACACACACACACACACAAACACAGTATAAAAATAGTCAATGGGCACCAATATCTGTACTAAACATAAATAATAGCAACAATATCTAAGTTTCCACCAACATTCTATGTCAAGTAAAAAGAAAGTGTAACAGTGTAGAATACATATAAATGATGCATCAAGCAATGTCTGTTTTCAGATGTCAAATATCAGATTATAATAAAACATGAATTGTTACTGTAAATCAGAAATGAGTGAACACCACAAGACAACATAGAAAAGAAACACCTTTTTATAATATATAAAATGTAAGGGTAATTTTATGTGGTCTTTGACATGACTTAGGCTGTTCATTTTTCTGAGGCCCAATATGTCTGACTCATTCATATCCAGCATGTTCCAGCAAATTCTTTTTAGTTAATATCTAAAATAAAGTCCTGTTAATATATTTGCTCCTTCCTGATTTTTTTTCCATGTTTGTCACACTTAAATGATTCAGATAAAATATTTTTGTAATGCACAAACAGTAAAAAGAAAATGCAGTTAAATTATGTTTTCATTTATTGTTCAAACCTTCCTAGCCCTATGTGAAAACGTAATTGCCACCTGGCGGCAACAACTGCAATCATTTGTGATAACTGGCAATGAGTCT
This sequence comes from Clarias macrocephalus, assembly GCA_011419295.1. NCBI lineage: Eukaryota > Metazoa > Chordata > Actinopteri > Siluriformes > Clariidae > Clarias > Clarias macrocephalus. Next base: position 138,973 of record JAAGKR010000905.1, read on the forward strand.
TTCACATCAATGTGGAGGAATTTTTGGCCTACCCTTATTTGCTAAATAGTTTTAATTAAGCCACACTGGAGGGTTTTTGAGCATGAATGTATTTGCCTGAATATTTGACCAAAAGTCTTGGAGCTAATCAATGTGAGACAAGACTTTGGGTGCTTTCACACCTGCCTTATTTAGTACAGTTGAATCACACTAGAGTTCGTTTTCCCTCTTGGTGCAGTTTGTTTGGGCACGTGTGAATGCAGCAATCGCACTCTAGTTCGGACCAAAATTGGATCAAACAAGCGTACCGAGACCTCCTTGAAGAGGTGGTCTCGGTACGCTTTGAAACGAACACTGGAGCGGTTTGTTTGTGGTGAGAACACGTTCCGAACTTGAACAAACCCAACTGCAAAACGTACTGCACATTTTTGGCCTAATCCAGCTGCCGTAGTCAGCTGCGTTGTGCATTGTGGGATGAAGACTAGTATTAGTAAACAATTTTAAACAGAGTGAGAGAGAGCATAATATTACCTGATGGATCGTTGGTGATATTTCCGGAAGATGACCATGTCACAGTTTCGCAAAATTATTGCACGCCTCCTCCTGAAGTGACTTGCGATGCGCCTTCGCTGTTTGTAGTGCATTAAAACATTCTTTTCCAGCCGCATCCGCGCTTCATTCTCAAATTGTATGCTTTGTCTGTATTGATGTATACAAAAATATAACACACAACGACCAAGGTTATAATTAGGCTGCAAAGTCGTCTCTCCATACTAAAGAGCGGCATGTTGTCTGCCGGCTTTTCCTCCTGTCTTTGTTTACTTCCGGGAGTTCCTTTGCAAATTACCCGCACGTCAATTCTGACCAATCGAAAAGCAGATTAGCTAATGCGTTCAATGACACATGTGACCAACGAGTGATGTGGATGTTATCACGTGACTGCATTTTGGTTCTATTCAACTGGTTCGGACCAGAGCAATCAGTATGGTGTGAAAAGGAACCAAAATGGCAGAAAAACGCTACAATGTATCTGTTGTTGCACTTGGTCCGGACTAAATGAACAGAACCACAGGTGTGAAAACACCCTTTGTGTTCCTTTTGGTCAGCAGTGTCTTTCGCCTTGGAACTCTCCTATGGATGCCCAATACCCTTTTCCAGTATTTTTCCTATTGGTGAATCATCAACACTGATCTTAACTGATCTAAAGGCATGAAATCATTTAGATGTTCCTCTCGATTCTTTTATGGATTTTTCTTGTTGTGGAGTAATTTTGATGGGCCTGCCACTCCTGGGAAGGTTCACCACTGTTCCAAGTTTTCTTTATTTGTGGACAATAGCTTGCTACTTCACTTTGTCCGACAGGTCCTGTTTAAATAATTTCTTGATTCTACAGGTCTGGCAGTAACCAGGACTGAATGTGGCAAGCGAAATTTAACTTGGCTTTTAATTACAGTTAATTTATGATTTAGTTGGGGTGATTACTTTTTCACATAGGGCCAGGTAGGTTTGAACAGCCTTTTTTCCTTTAATAAATGAAATCATCGTTTAAACCTGCATTTTCTATTTATTTGGGTTATCTTTGTATAATATTACATTTTAACAGCATACCTCTAATGTGTCTATGTAAAGCTCTCATGAATGCCAAAAATAGTACAGCAGACTAGCATCTGTAATATTTTTTTAGAAACCACAGTAATTAAATAATTGTTTTACTCCTGGTTTAAGTGCCCACTACCAGCATCCTTACAGAACATACCTAAAATAATTGTTATCTTGTTACCTTTTGACCTTACAGAATCAGGTTTTAATTGCCAAATATGATTTTATGCACTGTATTTTGTCAATACATGTAAAGATTAATGTGTCCATATTCAGACTTTTTTTTCCCTCTGTGTGTGTGTGTAGTCTGAGTACACACCTCTGCACATAGCAGCTCAGTCAGGCCATGAGAATGTGGTACGCTTGTTGCTGAACTCACCTGGAGTCCTTCCTGATGCTAAGACAAACCCAGAGGTAAAACGGTTCAAACAGTTCTAAAGGTTATGGAGAAAGAAACCAAAATAGACTTTAGAATGTTTAAGATATGTTTTTTTTTTCTTTTGAGAATGAAAAGTGAACTGTAAATGAGTGAAAAAATATAAGGAGAAAAATGAAATAATGTCAATATGATACTGAGCTTTATTTATATTTTTTGTACTGTATAATTTTAGTTTTATTTCTGTATTAATGTGTATTTTTATACAATATTTTACAATGATATTTATTTAAAAAAATAATTACTGTCAGGAAATAGACTGATGTAGAATGCAAATCAGTCCAACAAAAATTGGAGAAGACAATCCAAAAACAGTCAGCACGAGCTTTCAACCAGAATGTCTGGCGAGATAGGTAAAGGACAAAATCCAAATATAGTACTTAACAAAATAGAATAACAAAAGGCAAGCAATCTGGAAGATGAGTCATGCCAACTGGACTTTTATTGTTGTGGTTGTTGGTTTGAAACGTTTGCTATGCATCCACGTACTGTACAGTAGGTACTTCAGGCTGATAAAAGTTCACTAGGGATTCCCAATACAATATACCTTGACCTGACCAGGTGTATGAATTGGCTCTTTGATACTCCTTTCTTGTATTCCTCATGACCCCCAAATAAATAGATAGTTAGGTTTGGGTTCCCTGGTGGACGTTTGAAGTGTTCTTAATCCTCCTCACAATAAATAAAAAAGCAGAATGGAAAATTGGAGACAGGTTGTGTCTTCGGCCTCCACCTATGTTAAAGGAAGGGTTTTCCTTTGTCATTACTTTCATTGAACATGTTAACATTTGAGTCTACTTGTGGATGATAAGCATTAAATGCAAATGACATTTTGTAGTTTTCTTTTCACATACTTTATGTGGAATCCTTAATATTATGAATTCTACTTTACAGTATGAAACCTATGTATCATACCTCCATGTTTGTCCATTCTAGAGTTTTACCCCACTGCACCTGGCAGCTCAGAATGGTCACACAGCTATAGTCGGGCTTTTGCTCAGCAAATCCAGTGCTCTACTGCCCCGCTGTGATCAGCGTGGCCGTACGTGCCTCCACCTGGCATGCGCCAGCGGGCATTTGGCAACAGCGAGAGACCTGCTCTGCCATGGTGCTGCCATCAATGACAAAGATTACGTGAGACAGTATAATTTACCTATAAGAGAAATGAGGAAACTCTATCATTCTGATGTTCTCATATTTTTACTTTGTGCAAATTTTGTGTATACAGTGGAACCTGGGATTGCGAGTAAAGCGGTTTGCGAGTGTTCCGTAAAACGAGCAAAGATTTTTAATCAATTTTGACTTGAAAAACAAGTCTTGGTTATGAATACCAAGTATCATGTAGCATGTATGCTTCTTGTTTTGATGCCAAGCGTCATGTGATCATAACTGAGCCAACGGTTTTTCTCTCTCTTGCGCTGAGGAATTGTGGGTAATTGACTTTGTTTTGTATTCATTATTTTTATGTATTTATTTTTTTGGGCTGTTGAACGAAGAATTTAAGTTTCCATTATTTCTTATAGGGAAAATACGATTTGCTTTACAATGTTTTGATATACGAGCCCGCTTACGGAACGAATTATGTTCGTAATCCAAGCTTCCACTGTACTTTAAATCTGTGTGTGCTGTAATGTCAAAATAATTCATGATATTTAATGATTTTAAGAACCTAAAGAACAAGGGGTTAGTTTGATGGGTTCGGTTTACGTATCTAAATAATGATCTGTTTTCATCTGTTATAACCTTTAATATGTTATACAGAGAATAATCAATAATGTATACAGAAAATCGGCTCACATTTTTACTTAATCAAGAACAAAAGCCCGCACACATTACCCTTTAAATTCTAATTTTGATTTCTGCTTTCACTTGTGTCATGTTTTGTAAACTGGGTTTTTTTAATAATGTAATTGATCACAGAAATAAGCTGTAATATGTGAGCTTTTTAATGAGCTTTTTATAAGCCCAGAGGTAAACTTTTTTTTTAAAGCTGATGAAATTAGTATTGTAGCTTATACAGTTAGGGATAAGGTTTGGTCACTTTGCAGCATGTATTTCTCACCTGTCTCATTGTTGCAGGGGGGCTGGACTGCCCTGCATTATGCAGCTAAATCTGGTTGGCTTGAGCTGGTGCAGTTTCTGGTAGAGAGTGGTGCATCAGTGCAGGTTGAGTGTTCCGCCAAGCGCACGCCACTTCAGTATGCTGCTGAGGGGAACCACCTGTCCACCCTTAGCTTTCTACTACGGCAACCAAACAACAACATACTAAAACTTTTGAAGAGCAGAAAGGTAGGCCCTTACTTTCCACACCCTCCTTAGTCCCTGTACTCTTTATTTTGGAGGTACTATTATAAACCTGAGATTTAGTCTGAGATTCAGAGGTTTAAAAACAGAGGCCTTTTGACAGACCTTACTTTCTTCCTTATTTATATTTGACTGTTATAGCAATTAAGGATTGGTTATGGATCAATACAGAACATTATTATTTTATTAATATTCATGTTCTACTGTGCTTAACATTTTGTTACTAAATATTTGTATGTGGCCCAAAGAAGATACGATTGGTGTCAGATTGCACCTAGATTTTATATATCTTACCCCTACTTAACCATTTCTACCTGTTGGATGATAGGGGAGACAAAAATGTTCCTTGTTTAAAAATGATATATTATGTTTGCTGTATTTCATGTTTGATATTGTGTTGTGTTCACTGCCTTGCAGTTTGTGTTTGATCTAATGGTATGCGGGAAACAAAATGCTAACATTGCCCTGGAGGAGGTGGTGCTGTTTTCAGCATCTCCTCTGGATACGGCTGTGCATCTGTCCCAGGCTTTAAGCTTGGTTTCTCTAAAGGAGAAGGTGCGCTTTGCCGACCTGCATGCTGCTGCATACCACTGTGAGACCATGGCCTCAGATCTCTTAATCACAGCCTCCACTGCTGAAGGTTTAAATGCTGGGAAGGTGCTCAGGGCAGTTGAATACAATGGGAAGAGCATGCTGGACTGTCTGATACAAAGAAGACAGAAAAATGTAATGTCAATTCCAGCAGTGCAGGAGTACCTAACAGAGGTGTGGTATGGCAATCTGCAGTGGGCTTCATGGAAGATCTTACTGCTGTTGTTCGGTCTGCTGTTCTGTCCTCCGCTGTGGCTGGCCCTCTCTCTTCCACTCAAACACAGGTACTCGTCTGGTTGTTTTAAACTGTCATAAATGAAAAATGTATTGCCTGCTGTAATAACTAAATTGAATAAACTCCTTAGCATTTACCCATACCTCTTTAAGAAGACATTGCTACTTCTGTAAGAAAAGCCTTTGCAATTAAATTCTACTTTTCTCTTAGATTCAGATTCATTCCTGTTGTGAAGATGATGAGTCACCTGGTGTCCCATATATTTCTCCTGGGTCTCTTCATCCTTACCATTGTTGCCCCACCTATGAGTCCACCATCTGAATGCCGGCTAAATCCAGGATGGTGTGAGTGGTTTTTGCTGATCTGGGTATGTGGCATGCTGTTGTCGGAGTTCACCCAAACAACTAAGCGCATAGATTTGGCCTGGATCAGGGTTCTTCTCTTGGTCTTCTCCGGAGCTGCTCTCTTATGTCACCTGTTGGCTGTTATCCTCTACTTGGCTGAAGACTTACCAGTTCACGTCTCAAACTGCCTGTTTGCCCGCAATATTCTATTGGCAATTGCAATGACACTGGGTTTTATCCAGCTCTTGGAGTTCCTAATGTTCCACCACCTGTTTGGGCCATGGGTCATCATTATCAAGAATCTGATAAAGGATCTGTGTCGCTTTGGCATTGTCCTGCTTCTCTTTCTAACAGCTTTCTCTTTGAGCTTTACTGCTATTTGCCAACCTGTGTATGCAATAAACCAAGGCAATATTACAGTGACCCCCTGCAATAAAAGCATTAGTGAACCAGTGAGGGCAAATGTGACCCCAAAGATGACCCCCCTGAATGTTGCAGTTTTGCTCTTTTTTGCTCTTTTTGGCTTAACTGAGCAAGGTGACATCATATGTTCAGACCACTCCCCTGACGAGAATGCAGGATTGATTAAACTTGTCTTTGGAATCTATTTGGTGGTGACAGTGATTGTGCTGCTCAACCTGCTTATTGCCATGATGAGCAACACTTACCAGTGCATCCAGGAACAGTCAGACACAGAGTGGAAGTTTGGTCGTGCTATCCATATCAGGGACATGAGCTGCAAGCCTGACACTCCCTCTCCATTTAATCTGTTCACCAGTCTCTTCTTCTGTATCAGGTCTCTTTGCAATAATAGAGGTAAGAGACATTCTTGCACACATACTGTAACAGTTAATTTCATGATTGGGCTAAACTGGGCTAAAGAACTGCATCAGTGTTGACCTGTTTAGTTGATGTAGTAGTGGCCTTATGAGAAACTGTAAATATGTTAAATAGAATGCATGTATTTACTACCTTGGAAACTACATAGGGAAGCTGTGCTCATTAAAGAGGCAGAATCATATACGGGAGAAGGAAGAAGCAGACATTTTGCCAGAGACCCAGTCTCTGAACACAGTGGATCACACCTGCATCCGTTGGTTCAAAGGAAACCAGACAACACAGTTCCTATCTCAGGGTGAGTACCCACATTTATATGTTGCATTTCTACATGTAATGTGTCCCAAACAAAGTGTGGCCAGTTGAAAAAGTAGGTTTTCCATGATGGCAGGGCGCATGCCTCAGTGCTCTCCCCTTCGGTGCCTTGTTTTGTTATTTATGTTTGAGTTGTTACTTGTTGGGTGCACATTCTACTTAGCTGTTAAGATGACACCTATAGTTGTCACAAGCTCCTTAAAATAAGATTATTGTGTGAACAGGCTGGTACAGCCAACTCTCTCTGCTCCCACAACATAAAGCTGTGAATACAGCCAGGACTCTCTATGACTGATCATCCCGGAAAAAAATGGCAGTGCCATTGTTAAGTTTACAGACGACATCACTGTGGTTGGCTTCATCTCTGGAAAGAGTCCGCCTACCGGGGCGAGGTGGAGAAGCTGTTTGAGTGGTGCAGGGTTAACACTGTTTTTGTGTCATTTGTTTTGGCATGGCATCAGCACTTACGGTTTGCCCCAAGAATGGCACTCAATTTCAAAGTACTTGTGTAATGACAATACCAATTCTATTCTATTCTATTCTATTCTATATAATAGTGCAGCAAATAATGCTTATTTCCCACAGCTTTGGGGATTTTAGTTTGATAATGACCTCAGGTTACCTTCTGTGTGGATTTTTACATGTTTTCCCAAACTCGCATAAACTTATGCAAGTTAATGCTTGGCTCTACAGTTTCTACTTACCTCCCCAACTCATGCAAGTAGGTGAATTGTCCATGCTAAAATGCCCCAGTTGTATGTGTGTTTGGGGGTGCAGTTTGCTCTGCAGTGAACTGGTTCTGAAAACTGAATCCTATGGTGTATTTCCACTTTGTGCCCAGTGTCCCCAGGATAGTCTTAAAATCTACCATAGCTGTGACCAGTATAAAGCTTTTAATAAACAATTTTTTTAAATAAACAAATCTTTATAAAAAAATTCATTTTAGAAATTCTTTTTTTTTATCCTCCCATGCTACATTTTAAATATGGAGTTTAAGCTAATAACTGAAGAGAGCTACAAGATCGTCTTTTCATTGAGAAGGACATATTCTCTTCGCCTTTCCTAATGTCATAATAAGGCACCATTCCACACTAGCTGCCTTCAATACTTCAAAAATAATTAAAAAAAACAACAGATGTTTTGTTCGGAATAGGTGCTACTATAAATGAAGATGTTTATTTACTGGTCTAACATTACACTGTGGTTTTGGTGCAGGTAGCCTTATTGTGATGCCCCAACAGGAAGAACAGGTGCACATTGAGAATGTGACTGAATGGACAAAGGTTGTACAACGTTTCCTAGTCCTGCGTGGTCAAAAGGACAGAGCATCACCAGAAAATGACCACCCCCTTCAATAAACCCACCTTACTCAATGTTATCATGATTTGTACACTTTAACATTTACATTTGTGTTTCATTGAACACAGACTATGCAACTGCCACACAAAGCACTGTTTGTTGTTCATTTAAATGTTTTTAAAAGTATAATATATATTTGTTTTTGTTCTTATCATTAATATGTAGACAATGATATTGTATCACGTGTTTGCTTTGTTTATTATCAATAACATCTTAATGATCACTGACTCATATATGCCCCCATTTGTCAAGTCTACACTTCCACTATAATTTTACATTATTTTTAAACATCAAATCATCAAGCAATATGGCAACACAATGCACAATGAGAGTTTTGATTACTTAATCCCTGTTAACTGTTTAGTTATTCACACAAGTTACATCGGTTAAAAAAATATTTCTACCATACCTGGGTATGGCTTGCGTTTTGCAGAAAGACAACAGCATCCTGAGAATGCAGTATTCATCAAATGCTAAGACTCCAAACAATAAGTATCAATGTTTTTTTTTTTGTTAGTTTGTTTTAAATAAGCAATTACCACATATAATATTGACCTAACTACAACTAAAACTCAAACAGCATATTTCTGCATAAAACGGTATATAAAACGCTATAATTTATCAATTATAGAACCATTTTTTATACCCGTTTATATTCTCATATTCAGCACCCAGGTTTCTTTGAGTGATTCCATGGGAGAGATACACCATCTTTAACCCAAAGAGTGTCCATCATTCTAATTTTGTGTGAATGCACACAGGCTGCACAGAAACAGATGTTTGACATGTAAACCTAGCAACTGTGGCTTAGTTCCACAAACTGATGCTGCGCACATTTGCATGTAATAAAGCTGATTTAAAAAATGGACCCTATGAGCAAAGCACATCAGCATACCTTTACAAAAAAATATATATATAAAAATAATTTCCATAGATTTGGGATGTAATTTTGAACAGACCAGAATAGACTTTTAAGGTCACCCAGCTGACCTCAAGCAATGGGATCTATGCACATATGTAAAGCAGGCGAAAATAAAATTAAGATTAAAAATTGAGATTAAAATTAAGACTTCCCAGTCTTGGTTACTCTCTGATCATAAATCCCACTTTTTGGACTGTTTGATTAAAAAAACAATACTTTAAGGTATTCTCTTTGAGATATGTCACATGCATGAGGATCAAAGTATGTGGAAACAGTCAGACTTGATATTTGGACAAAATGAGCAAAAATAGGGGTTAAGAGAAAGTACACTGGATGGAAAAATGAAAAAGATATTTTAAGATTTTTATTTTACTTTTGTTTAATTTTTACTTAATGGATTCTTTATAATCACTAAAACTCAAATAAACAATTATATTTCTTTGTTCTCAGGCTGAAATCTATTTCTATGTAGTTTTATTACTTCTGTAGGAATAACATTTTAGTTTGGGACTTGCCATATACTAAGTGTTACTTTGATCATCACACTTTTAAAAAGCAGCCCTTGTTCAATACCTTTAAACTTGTATCTTAAAACTTTTCTTGTTCTGTTCCTCTGTCCGGTGTTTTTACCCCACTGTGTGAGATGATGTGAGACTAAACAAGTGGTAACAAGTCCTAAATCCTGCCTAAAATAAAAGATTTCTGGCAGACTCAGCTCTGCTCTCAGGTCCTTCCGCCGGACATTCTTTCTCAATGAAAACAAAATGTTTTCCATACATTCAAGTCAATTCTTCATTTCAACTGTATATATCTGGTAGAGTACACAGTGACAGTAAACAACATTCCAACCAGGGACTAGGGTGCTAAATAAAATAGCACAAAACTACTAGTTTAAACTAGTAGTGGACCTCATCACTGATAACCAATAGGCACATATATGGACAGTGCTGCCCTGACTATAGCATACAATTCTATGTGAAGAAATTGCAATATGCAATATACCAAAATGCAGGCATTTAATACATTATTTTGTCTACACTGTTAGCATCAGTTGAGTTATTAAAGTGATTAAATATGCTGTGTTTTTGTGTGTGTGTGTGTGTGTGTGTGTGTGTGTGTGTGTGTGTGTGTGTGTGTGTGTGTGTGTGTGTGTGTGAGTGAGTGAGTTTGTGTGTCCCTGTCGACTTTGGCTTGCTCATCAGGGACAGTCTTGTCATTTTAATTCATACACGTTCACATCTCATACAAACTTAAATAATTCTTTTGATTGTGTAAAGCTGCTTTGCTTTGCGACAATGTCAGTTGTTAAAAGTACAATACAAATAAAATTGAATTGAATTGAATTGAAGTGTGTGTGTGTGTGTGTGTGTGTGTGTGTGTGTGTGTGTGTGTGTGTGTGTGTGTGTGTGCCCTGTAATGGATTGCCACCCTGTCCATTGTGTACCCAGGCTTGTCCCCTAAGTCTCCTGGGTTTAGCTCCAGGTCTTCCACCACTGTATATACACAAGAAGTGTAAAAGATATCCATTTTAGTACTGCAGGTTTTCTGTTACGTTTGTGCAAACTGAATGGGTTGATGTTTTCTTTTTCTGACAGTCTCCTTAGCCACTATTTTCCAACACATGCTCATGTGCAAAACATAAAAAAGCAGTTCAGAAATGTAATGCAAAGGTTTAGCATGAACCTGTGAATGCTGGTTCTCCATGAGAGAATCTACTTGTGCACAATTTCCCTAATCAATAATTACATTCAGCCTTTGCATACAGAAGTATATCCAGCAACACCACCTCAGAGGACACATATGGCCGTTATCTACAGTAGGCAGTACACCATTAAAAGGGTTATATTGGCACAGTATGAGGCCTGATTATTCTGCTGGAAGAGCTCCTGGTTCATTTCCCCGTTATCACAACCATATGTTGATGTTTCAGTGTTTTGTGTCTGTCAGTCTCATTAATTAATATTTTTCTGCATATGCTCACATAAAAAAATATACTTTTTAAAACCAGTAATCACAGCACTAAAAAAAACAACATGTATTAGGTTTTTTTCTTTTTCTGTAAATAGAGATGTGGAGACCTGCACTTGAAATGGTTCATTGTTTGGAAGATCAGTGGAACCATTTAGTCTTGGTGATAATGTCATGGACGGGATGGAGTCAGAACAGTTTCATAATCCACAGTATACATGTTACACGATGCACAGTTTAGTTTTCCACATAAAGATGTATTTTGTGACTATATTTATTTACAGACTGATGAATCTGCATGCTCATTTCCTTTGAATGATGACTACTGACTGTAGTCCTTGAAGACAGAACCAAGCAATATGTGCAGGATTTGGCTGCTGGGCCTTTCATATAGCCAAGGGGATATTAGTGTCCCATATTAGGACCTCTGGACAATAAATTTTAACTCTCTCTACTGTCCTTTTTCCAATAGTAAGTGGTAAATTGACGGTCTGTGTGACTTTACGAAAATCCACAATCCCTGGTTTTCATGATATAGAGGGCCAGGTTGTGGTTGTCACAATAAGCTGCCAGATGTTCCATCTCCCTTCTATATAAGGACTTATCATTGTTAGTGAAGAGGCCTAACACCGTGATGTCATCTGCGAAATTTATGATGTAATTAGAAGGAAGGGAGGTGAACCAGTCATGTGTGTAGAGTGTATAGAGTAAAGGGTTATGTACACATCCCTGTGGGACCCCAGTGTTAATACGCACTTGGATGATATGCGTTTGTCTACTCGCACAGACTCTAAACGAAAGTCCATAGTACAGTGACACAATGCATCGCTTAGTCCAGGCTTACAGAGCTTCATTTGGAGCTTGTTCGGCAAAATTGTGTTAAGGAGTCTTAGGAGGAACAACAGAGTCTTAGGAGTCGGCAGAGCCGCCGGTGGGTCCAAGTGCATTTTTTTTCTGCAAACATAAAATGAACTTAAAATGCTCCGTCATTTTTGATCATATATATAAGTGTAGTACATTATTTGAATCTGTAAAGGGTCTACTTTTATTCCTGTATACTCACTATATGAACAAAACATTGTGCTTTTGTAAAATAAAGAAAACAAACAGGTGCGCTTTCAGCCGTCTCAGTCTCCTTGAATATCTTTCTGAAACCCGCCACTAAAATGAACTGAAACTCCGCGAATACTGACATGAGACACTGACATGAGAAATATATCTATCTATCTATCTATATCTTTCTATCTATCTATCTATCTATCTATATATATATATATATATATATATATATATATATATATATATATATATATATATATATATATATATATAAAGCTTAAAGGGTCTACCTTTAAATATAGCAAGTTAAATAAAAAATCCGTAAATATGTAAATATGTAAAATATGTAATCCGTATGAATCCAAGAAGAGACACAGTCTTTCCTTCGCACTTCATTATCTGATAATGACCGGAGGCAGGACACGCCCACAGGACACGCCCACACGCTATTCACAGGAAAACAGCTGTAGAAGCACGCGACATACAAGACCACGCCCCCTACACGCGCACACACAAACCACACACACACACACACACAGATTCAGTGAGTTTCCTGCACGTGTGGAAGATGTCACGCGCTATACAGGTTTCTGAAGCTCTACAGAATGTTCTGGACGGTGGGAGGAGTTTATCTTTTCTTCAGAGCAACACTAAAACTCCGACAGAGAACGGGTGTGTTTTAAAGAATTATTTACTCCACCGGAGGAGGAGAATCCAGCAAGCTGTTACCATGGGTGAGTTATTAAGTCTCATGAAGTCCTTATTCTGATAATATAAATCTCATATTATTTTATTTTTTACATATATAGTTTAGGGTAGCACGTAGAAAACACTGCTATTCATGCTACCATACTGCCTTATGGAGCTTAGCACAAACCTGCTGCTCCCGGTGGCTGAAGCTAATGTCTTATGTTATGGTTGTCAGTATCAGCTGTGGTGTAAATATTCCAATGTATTTCACTCAGTTTTGAATACATTTAGCTTACGGTGGCTATTTAGTTCAGTTTTTGGTTATCTTATGACACTGCTATCTACGATGTTATTTAGCACAAACACTTTAGCACCTGGTGGCTAAAATACTGCCTCTTGTAGCTTATTGATATAAGAATAAAAAGTCCCTCGCTTTTTTATTTGTTTTATGACATTACAAAAGCTTGTGTTGTCTTTATGCATGGTGATTGGTGATTGATAATGATGATAGTTTATTTTATTGTATTGTCATGCTCATTTTGTATTTTTCTTTTTTTTTTTTAAAGAAAGCAAGGGGTCTGGATTGATAATATTTCAATAACATTCATATTTTGGACAAAAAAAAAAAAGTTTGTGTCAATTATAGGTGTCCACTTTGGGGAATCTGCCCACTCTGAACTGCACACTCTGGGTCACCTGAGTACTAAGACACAGTTTATTCTAATCTCTGCAAGTGTAAGCTCCACAGCAAGCCTGTTAAGCTCCATATCTGCGGTAAACACTCTAGTGAGTTTTTCTGAACTATAACAAGCTATGATTGTTATTGCTTTTTTGTTGTTGTTATTGTTGGACAGTACATTTAATTATTTATTACAATATATACAATATTCCCGACTATGGAGAACTTTGTGGTCTAAACAAAAGAATATAAAACTTCATACTCCGTACTCTAATTTAACCTGTTTACCAAACTGCAAAGACAAAGGTAAAGTATCCCTTCTTTTTTATTCTGTGTTTTTTGTTTGTAAACACATTAAAAATCATTTGATCATAGCGGGTGTCGGTATTTGACAAATACAAACTCAATTAATTTCTTTTATTGTTTGAATTGGTTAGGAGTTGCCGTTCATTCAGAGGCGCGTGCTGAGAAGAAATGTTTTGGTAACATTGAGTGGCATGGAGCTCATACAAGACACGTTTGGGGGAAAATTTTATACTTTCTTTAAGACATCATGGGCAGTAGGCAACTGGTCCATTAACATTTCATATGATGCAGGTGAGAGCTACTTTATGTTTTTTAGTAGCAGCAAGGATGCAGCTTTGAAACATTGATGATCTGGGTTTGTCACAGTCGACAGTGTTTGCAATAAAAAAAATCAAACTTTGCTCTAACAGCACCATGAATCATGCACAGATAGAGTTCCCCACCAGGAAGAGTGAAATCAATCAATATTTTTTGCATTTATGCACATAGCTGTTTTCAAGTCCCAGGGGGCACACATTAAAATAATTGCCCCAAGCTCAGATGAGAAGGCTTATGTCAACCAAAAGCATTATCACATCACGACTTAAGTGGTAATGGATGCAACATAATTATTGATTTAATATATACATATACTATTATTTATATAATTTGTTATACATTCAATTTAAATTTGTGTGTGAGAGAGAGGGTGCGTGGGGGACTGCCCTGTGGCATAACGAGGGGCGAGGAGAAGGAGAAGGGGAATCCTCCCTCAACCTGGAAATAGGGAGCGCAAGAATGTTTCTCGGGGAGCAGGTTGGGCAAACAAATCTGGTGCGACTGTTTTCCTTCCACGCTTCTTGGGGTGTGTGAATCTCGCCAAAATGGCAGTACCGTTTAAACTCGGAACGGAGGAGCACGAGACCAGAAGAGCAAACGAACAAATCCGTAGGGGAGAGTAGAAAAGCAGATGTCCTGTGATTGAATGTCGGAGGTGCAGGAAACTCAGGAGTGGAGATAGGACCGTGAGGTGCTTGGTGAGTCTAGGTGGCTCATCACACTTGAAGTGGTTTTGTATGTCTCTGAAAATTACACGCTATGCCCTTAAGATGTACAGTGCCATCCACACAATGGGCAACTGAATCCTTTTCACTTTTTTGTGAATAGTCTTTTTAACTGTACACTGTAAAAAAAAAAACTGTTGTTTTTACAGGAAAACGCTGGCAGCTGTGGTTACCAGGGAATTCCTGTAAAAAATACAGTACCACAGTAGATAACTTTACTGACACAATATGTAAATAGATTTACAGTGAATTAAATCACGGCTGAATCACATTAAAAACTTGTTAAGTCTACAAAAAAAAACTTGTTTATTTATATACAACAGAGTTATGCAAAATTGACTATTTCCTGTATTTTTTACATGTAATAATTGCTTAATGTGCATCAGTAGATGATGCAATTAACATAGAAATATCAAACAAAACTCATTTTAACCAGTAAAACAACAGTAAAACTTTGCATTTTAAATGGAGATGTTCTGTATATTATACATAAAAGCTATTCTTAATATGCTCAATTTTTATGTTTTAATAATGAAGTTATTGTGGTAAATCTCAAAAACACATCTTGAGAAAAGACAAGAGAGCAAAATATAACTTGAGAAATTTATTTAACAGCCATCGTCAATAGTTGTGAACAACAATATGAATTGTATGAACTGTGATGAAGTTTGAAACAAAGTTTTTGTGCCAGCACACAACAATAATCCACACTCTCCCTATCTGGAATGTTCCACAGTATGGCATACAACTTATCTCCATGGAGACAATCAGGTGATGCCAAAAGGCCAAGTTACAGGTTAGGTTTACAGATCTACAGACGAGCCCCCTCACGTTTGTTAAAGTATTTTTTGTAATAAAAAA